>JAPPVO010000010.1:26281515-26436515 GCA_030407325.1 Camellia japonica | reverse complement strand
CGGAGCATCTGCTTCGCATCAAGCTCCTCCCCCACCAGGAGCTCCAGCACCTGGGGAGACACCAAATGTCCAGGAAGGTACGGACATTCCGACGGGGCCGGCCCCGCCCACAATCTTACCCTAGCTGTCTAAAGTGCCAATCAACCTGCCGGACTCTCCCTTTGAGTTCGAGATAGACCATACAGCGTTGAAGTTGAGCAAGCTTGAAAATATGTTCAAGAAATCTCAGGGAGTAAAGTCCATCCCGGACATCAAGGATGGGTATACCGATGCAGCTGTGACGCTGCCGGACAGATTCAAAATGCCGCATATCGATCGCTTTGACGGCTCTGGAGACCCAAGGGTGCACCTCCACCTGTTTTCTGATATCTTGAGGCCAATGGGTTTGACCACAGCTCAGAAGTTGTCTCTCTTTGGCCGAACCATGTCTGGGATAGCTGCAATCTGGTATGCGAAATTGGAGGACTCTGTGAAACGGAACTGGGAAGAGCTGGCTGAGGCCTTTATTGCTCAATACTCCTACAACACACAGATCGAGGTCACAGCTCGTGATCTCGAAGTCACCCGCCAAGAACCAAAGGAGGGTTTCTCAGAGTTCGTGACGAGATGGAGAGCAAAGGCCTCAATGATGACCACTAGGCCCACTGACAAAGATCAGATTCGGATGATTGTGCGCAATCTCCAGCCCAAGCTTATGCAGAAAATGATTGTTCTCCCCTTCCCTACCTTTTCAGATCTGCATGAGATGGGGGTGCAAATCGAGGACGCTATGAGGCAGGGCCTCATTGACCAGGAGAAGGAGCAGCCCAGGAGGGCGTTTTCCCGCAGTTCGAATGCGACCACCAGTGGTGATGCAGCTGCGAGATCTTCTGAAGTGGGCATGGTCACCACCACTGCATCAAAAACAGCTACCCCATTCACCGGTGCGTCCGGAAGTAGCTCACAAAAAACCAAATACCCACCTCGAGTCAAGAGGGTTTTCACTCCACTTCATATGCCTTTGTCAAAGGCTCTAGAGGTCTTACTTCAGAAAGGACATCTGAAACCGTTGGAACAACGGCCCCTACCCGATCCTATCCCTGCAAAGCATGACCAGACTAAATACTGTGCCTACCATCAACAAACCGGTCATGACACCGACAGTTGCTTTCGTCTGCGCCATGATGTACAAGATTTGTTTGACAACGGGGTCATTGTTGCACCAGGTCCTGCAAAGTCTATCGGCACTTGATCAGTGAACTTGTGGGGGATAATGTGATGTGATCGGGGGATGAACCACCTGCGGGTGGCGCTCAATTAACTCCAGATATGGCGTATGGCACGCACTGTTTTGAGCATTTGTGAATGCTGGTTTTTGTGCTTTCTGATTCGGGTATTGAGTCAGTTTTTATTATGTCGTCTAGAGTCTGTCCCGTTATATAGAGTCAGTCTTTTCATACTGAGTTAGTTGGGTCTGTGTTGTTGTATCGAGTTAGTCCTGTTTTGTTAAATTCAGGTGATTTTCGGGGGTGTTACCTCGGACATCACTTGGTTGTTTTGTGTTTATCTTTTCGTTTTCTTTTGAGTCTGTTTCTACCGGGGAGCCAGTTACACCAGAAGATCTAATTGAAACAGCTGTGGTTTTCATGCTTTTGTGCTTGTTTCTGCTTTGAGCCTGTTGTGCCAGCAAACTTGAATGAAATGGCAGTGCTTTTCACCTGCTCTTTTGTTCCTTGAATTCATTACATCGACCTAAGTTTTTTTCAAAAAACTCTTTTTGAACACTGTGGTAAAAACAAAGAGGAATGAATTCCTCGGGATTTGCAAAAATTTGATCAAATGAGAGAAAGAGAGGCATGCTGAGCCCTTAACGAATGAGATCATGCTTGTTAGTGTGAGTACTGGGAAGGATCCTGGCTTGATCCAGATTGGTTCTGCACTGTCTTCAGCACGAGCGATTTGTCGCTTTCTTAAAAGATTTCAAAAAATGTTTTTGTGCGGTCCTGCGAAGACCTGTGTGGAATCGCTCTTGAGATTGTGCAGCCTAGGATCGCTCTCAGCCTCAAGACTCGACCCCTCACTTTCAAACCTTGAACTGGGATTCAGAATGTTCAATAGCCAACCGCAATGTGAGGCTTGTATGGCCAGATCAGAAGCACCCCTCGAACTAGGGGCAGAAGACGTCAGATAATGCACTCGAAGAGTCAAAGATGAAGGTTGGCAAAAATGCCAAATCCCAGAAGGGAGGAAAGAAAAAAGTATTGCTGAAGGACAGCCGAGTTCCTATCCACAACACTAGGGGCAAATTCAGCCCCCATTGGATGGACTTCTACATCGTCAGCAAACAACAGCCATTCTCCTGGATTCAGATGACTTCAGGATCTCAAAACCATTTGACATGGACAAAGCTACACTTTTACCCTTGAGAGGCTCGCTGGGCCGAAAACCCGGAAGGGCGACCCAGGCAAAAGTTAGAGCAAGAAAAAAAAAGAAAAAGAACAAAAAAAAGAAAAGTGCAAAGAATGAAATGCAAAAAAAGAAGAAAAAAATGAAGAAAATGAAAAGAAAAAATGAAAGAGGAAAAGAAATGAAAAGAATCGAAAAGAAAAGAAAAACAGAGCTTGCAAGGTTGAAAACCCAGAAAGGGCAGCCTTGGCAAAAGTTAGAGCATAAAAGGAGAGGTTAAATACTCGAGTGTACCTTGACCCCGAATTACGTAAGGCTTGATTCCCATCTTTGGGATACGTAGGCAACTTCATTCTGAAGTCCAGCCGTAAAACACTTCAAATTGATTATGTCCATGTAATGGTTTTGATCATCTTTGCCTTCTCTGTATCCAAGGGTTTGGTTGTGTTCGTCACTCTGAGGACTGACTACAATGCACTGTGGTGCCATTCAAACAAGGGGCAACTTTCCGTTACCATTCAATGCGCTGCGGTGCCATTCAAACAAGGGGCAACTTTCCGTTGCCATGCAGTGTCCTTCAGACAAGGGGCAGTGTTCCTTCTGATCTGAAGTTGTGCATCTCAAGAGTAAGTTCTGTGCTCGCTGAGCAGTGGCTGTTTGCCAAAATGGTTTTTGAGAATTTTTACTAAGGTTGACTAATTTTCTCGAAAATTATCCCATTTTTCCAAAACTGGACCATTTCTTAGACCCAAAAAAGGAAAATTTTCTGTGCTCATAGCCTAACTTGCATGATTTTAAATCAGAAAGTTGAACAATCATGTTAATCTAGCTCTCATGTTGGTCAAAACTGTTTTAGTAGAAAGCAAAAACAAAAAATGGTCAAAATGATGAACTAAGGGCACAGTTGAGTCAGGCTTCCTGTCTTTTCCCCGTCGTCAATGCATTTGCTAGAAAGGGCACCGTATTCACCAGAAAGGGCACAACTGAAGCTAACAGCAAAATGTTGACAGCTCTCTCATCCTCCAAGCAACGAGGTATCAAGCCAAGTGCGAAGCACGAATTGGAATGGACTAAGATATTCCACTTCCTTGTTTGGACACATCTGATCATGTCCAAATTCCCCAGCAGAGCATCGTCAACCGATGTCAGCTACAAATTTGCTACACACCTAGTTGTAGCACAACCCCACTGTGAGAAAGTTCACTGTTGTGAGCAGAAGAAAGGGAATCTAGCAGAATGCTAGGGGCATGAGCCTGCAACTTCCTGTTCATCCATCAACCACCCAGGGGAGGGATGAAAAATGAGAGATTGAAGAATAGAGAGATGTGCGATGAGAGAAAAAGTGAGAAAAGGGCTTTTTAAGAAAAATAGAGATTGAGTGCCAGAGTGATGTGAGAATCACAAATGAGAAAGGGTGGGAAACAATACCCGGAGAAACTGGCTCCTCGTGCACCGAGAGGTCTCTTGCCTTTGTAACACATCCGAGTGTTGTATTTATGTCTTTGTTTGTCTCGATTCTTGTTTTGAGTCGTTTTGAGTGTCAACAGATGTGTTTAGGTTATTTTATCTTTTGCTTTCCGTTGTTGAGTCGTTTTTGCTATGAGCAATCGTAGGCTCAATACCCGATCGAGAACTCATCTCTCAATTTCAAAAAAATAAAATCGTTTTGCGCTCCGGGTGCCGTGCCGTTCTCCACATCTGTGCAAAACAAGATTTGTTCTTTCGTAAAACCGCAGGGTTCAACCCAAGTCATGTCAGAACAGTAAAACCAGGACCTATTTGAAGCTATATGGTTCCGGACTGCAAAGCAAAAGCAAAAGAGGAAAATGTCGGGTATCTGAGTTTGTTCCAACTTCAGTAAGTTCCGAGATTACATTCTGTATGTACCTCTTCAAGTCTTGTCAATGTTCCGAAGTATGAGTGTGTCTCTACCTCAAGCTCAAGTTCAAGTCTGCTTCAAGCCAGAATGGCGATCAGAAGTGCTCTCCTCGAGTATCGTTCGTGCCAGGGACATCTTGGCCGTGTTTGCAATGAGTTCCTAGGAGACCAACTGCGACGGTGGAAACTAGAGTTCGAATGGCTGATGCCTAGAACGCAAAGGTTCAGGATTTCCGAGACTAAAGTCTGGTTTAAATACCCAGAGGCGTGTCCTCGACTTGAAATCTGTATGGAAGCCCCATAGGTTGAGATAGCGTGTATGCACCTCAATTCTGGATACTGAACCAACCTAGTCTGTCACCCCGTTGGAGAATAGGGAAAGTTGTGAATATGATCAGGAAGAAAGGCAGCGTCCAAAGTGTTCTAACGTAAAGAACCCCTGTCAGTATTTCAGAGCCTTGTACTGTAAGTTGAAGGTAAGTGTTCAAAGAGCACAAGGGAAGATCCCCATCGGAGTAGAGCGGTTCATCGCCACTCACCCCATAAGGTGCTTTCTAAAGCGCCGCTATGCTTGTTTATTGCGTTCCTTAAACATCATGCATTATATTGCATTGTACCTATCAAGTTTCTCTCTCATTCATGCACGATATTGTATGTACGGTTCATTCAAAGAAGTTCCGTTTAAAATCATTCACTTAGTGTATCAATCACACTTTCTCCATTCAGTTAGTGTATCAATCATACTTCATTTATTTAGTGTATCAATCACACCTCATTCACCCTTAGTGTATCAATCACACTTTCTCATTTAGTTAGTGTATCAATCACACTTCATTTATTCAGTGTATCAATTACACTCTCATTTATTTAGTGTATCAATCACACTTCATTCATTCAGTGTATCAATTACACTCTCATTTATTTAGTGTATCAATCACACTTCACTCATTTAGTGTATCAATCACACTTCATTCATTTTGTGTATCTATTACACACATTCTCATTTTGTGTATCTATCACGCACATAGTCACTTTCCTGTATCTATCACACACAATTCTCATTTTCTGTATCTATCACACATGTTCTCATTTTCTGTATCTATCACACACATCCTCATTTTGTGTATCTATCATGCATATATTCACTTCATTATCTTTTGTGTATCCATCACACCTGTTCACTAAGTGCATCTATCACACTTCGTGTTCACATTTAGTATATCAATCATACTCTGTTCACTAAGTGCATCTATCACACTTCGTGTTCACATTTAGTATATCAATCATACTCTGTTCACTAGTGCATCTATCACACTTCGTGTTCACATTTAGTATATCAATCATACTTTGTTCACTAAGTGCATCTATCACACTTTGTGTTCACCTTTAGTGTATCCATCACACTTGTTCACTAAGTGCATCTATCACACTTTGTGTTCACATTTAGTATATCAATCATATCTTGTTCACTACGTGCATCTATCACACTTTGTGTTCACCTTTAGTGTATCCATCACACTTGTTCACTAAGTGCATCTATCACACTTTGTGTTCACCTTTAGTGTATCCATCACACTTGTTCACTAAGTGCATCTATCACACTTCGTGTTCACCTATTATGTATCCATCACACTTGTTCACTTAGTGCATCTATCACACTTTGTGTTTGCCTTTTGTGTATCCATCACACTTTGCTCACTTCACCCTTTGTGTATCAATCACACTTTGTTCATATAGTGTATCTATCACACACTCGCTTTGTATCTATCACCCTATGCCTGCTTTGTGTATCAATCACACGCTCGCTTTGTGTATCAATCACACACGTTCGCTTTGTGTATCAATCACACACGTTCGCTTTGTGTATCAATCACACACTCTCGCTTTGTGTATCTATCACACATTCACTTTGTGTATCCATCACACACATTCGCTTCATGTATCTGTTACACATGCACACTGTATTCGCAGTGAGAATTGCAATAATTCTCTTACATCCTTTCTGCATTGTAATGTCGCTTGGTTTCTACTTGCTTAAAAATGTTGCATTGTTATGCTTCGTTACAGATTTCTTTGCATGATCATAAGTTATGTTCAGCATTGTGCATATCATTTGCATCTTGCCCCTGCCCGCGGGCGCATTTCTTTATCATCTTGCTTGTTTGTCTAAGTCTCCAGCCTTGTCAAAAATGGGTCGTCTCTGGGCTTTGACATTCACTCCCGTCACTTTGTGACTTCCGAGTTATGTCAAAGAGGGGCAACTGTAGACACCCCATTTTTAACTGCCCTTAAGACTTGGACGCTGCTACTGATGGTTTACATGGTGGAGAAAGGTGTGCAGGGCAAAGTTTCAATTTCTTCGGCAAGAGGAGAGTCAAATCCTAACCTTACACCCCATTTTGGACCAAAGCTATTTTGAATGGTTTTTAGACCTTAAAACCCTCTCTTTCAAAATATTTTTGAAATAAAGTTCTTACGATGTCCCGACGCTCGCATTTTGTTAAATGTCGCACCTTTTGGTAAACCGAGCAAGGACAAAGTGGAAATGAATGAAGGAGAGATGAAATCTTTGAAAAATCTTTCAAAACACCTTGTTTAGGGGTTTGGAGTTGAAGAAAATGGGAAAGGAGAGAAGAGAACTAGTTTGGGAGAAGTTCGGCATGACTCCGGGTAGGACCAAAACTGTGCGGCTTCACCAAAAGAGGGATATCTCTTAGCACAGTTGGAGTTTTGCTGAAAGGCTGCCACCATTGGAAAGCTTACTTCCGGGGCTTCAATTTGCATACAAGAATGACCTGAAAAGGCATCCAGATGAAAGAGTTAGGCTTTCTTCAAGTTGGGGACTAAAGCTGATTTTTGATGCTGGCCTCTATGAAAGTGTGCCGGCCATTAATGGCCAATGCCTGCCCCATGCCGGCCAAAAATGGTAGGGCGCCGGCCAACAATGATAAGGTGCCAGCCATTGATGCCAGAAAGAAGATTTCAACAGATATTTCATCTCCAGCTGGCACAGCTGTCTTGGCTGAGATATTTTCGGCCAAACCTTTGCTTTTTGCTATATATGAGGCCATATATCATACATTGAAGGGGGTTAGAACATTTTGGAGACTTTGGGGAGCTTCTCTCAGTAAAAAAATTGCCCTTCCTCTCTAGAATTCTCAGCTCCCTCTCTCTCTCTCTCTCTTCCAATTTTGTGCTTAGAGTGTTTAAAGTGAGTGTTCTTCCCATTTTTTGAGCTTATACCCTTGACCAAACTTGCTTATCTTGAAGAGGAGGATCTTTGAGGAGGGTTTGTGGCTCAAAAGGTTGGTTTTGGCTCACCAAACTTGTTGTTTTTGTGCAAAGCTTCAAGGGTAAGCTCCTACTTTTCTCAAGCTTGATTTTGTGCACTTGTATAGCTACCTTTGCATGCTTCTTTTGTCCTGGTTTTTAACTGTCAAAATCTCTGTTTTTATGTGTTAAAAGTGGTGGATTGAAGTCCTTGTGAGTTAAGAGGTGTCCTCCCTTTGTTTGCTCCTTGTTTTGTGAGATTGTGATCCACCTTTGAGCTCTTTTAAGCAAACCTCTTTTGGGCCTAAAAACAACTTTTTTTTCAGAGGTTTTTCAGTGATCAAAAACCAGTTTTGAGGTCTCAAATAGGAGGGGTTAGCCCCTCCTCCTTGTAGCTAGTTGTTATGCCTTGTTGGGCTTGTAAAGTAGCATCTTTTTGTGGCTGGTTTTAGCTTAAGCCAAGCATGTTTTAGGCTCTGTTTTGCCATGTTTCAGATCTGTTTTGGTCTGGTTGGGGGCTTGGTTGCTTGCTTCATACACTTGTAGTGTAATTTTGCCCCTTAGTCTAGCTTGTTTCATGCTTTAGCCTATCTTCCTAACATGTGCTAGCTTAACTTTGGCCTGCAATAGTCCATATTTTGCTGTGATTAAGCTATGTTTTAAGGTGTTAAGGTTGCTTGTGCATTGCTTTGGATGGTTGTGGTTTAAATGCTTAGAATGGCCTAAAGGAGAGCATGCTTTTCTAGTTTGTTTTGACTATTTTCCAGCATGTTTTAGGCCCTAAATTAACATGTAGAAATTCTGTTTTGGGCTAGATAAAACTCTCATGCATTGCATTACATGGTTGTAGTTCATGTGCTTCAAGAGTCCATTGTTTGGGCATGTCATTTGAGTTTGTTTTGGTGTATGATCATGGCATTTTCAGCATCAATATGGCATGTAGGGTGACTGTTTTGAGGTGTTTGAGACCTGCGAGCATTGTATCATATAGCTCTAGTTTATGTGCTTCATTGGACTCTTGCATGAACATGCTTAATCAGCTTGTTTTGGCCTTACTCCCTGGCACTTTGGCCACTGTTTTGGGATGGGCTGAGGTCTGCCCCTTTATGGTTTAAGCCCACCAGTGCATATTTGACATGTTGCATTACATTGGTCGCATGCTTGCATCATATCACGTTCGCACGTTTGCATGTCATTTAGCCAGTCGTATTGTGTATCCTTGTTGCATACTTAGTGTGTTTGCGTCACATTAGCTTGGTTTGCACACTCGTATGCTTAGTTGCATTGCATTTGGCATACCTTGCATATTTGAGCCTCATATCGCATATTTAAGCTACATATAGCATACATGCATTGCATTGTTCGGATTAAGCATTAATCCGAGCACGAGGAACGAGGGGCGTTTCATACTCCAAGTGATGGAACGTGTCTCAATTCTCGGTCGCCGAAGCTCTTGATGATTCATGATAGAGTTCTAGGCTTTACGTGTTGTATTTGTGCATTCATTCTCATATTGATTTGCACAAGTCGGATCCTTGGCCATCATGCATCGGGATGCGTGATTGATGGTCGTGGATCCGACTATGCCTCTCCCTTGATGTTTTGAGGTGATTTGGAGTGCCATGGTGCGTACATGTCCTTGGGAAACCCTCCATTTTCTCTATTTTGTGCTTCGTTGCAGTTTGGTGTCACAGCACACCAGTGGCCGGCAGCTTGCCACTGATGGCCGGCAATGGACCATCCTTGGCCGGCAGATCTCCCTCCATGGCCGGCAGGCCATTGGTGACTTCCCCTGCAGTGTTTTTGTAAGTTTCAGTAACAAGCACTGAAAGACACCCTGCAAACAGAGCCTCCAAAGAGCAACCGGAAGGCGTTTCGAGGCGAAGAACCGAAGCGAGCATGCATGCCTCCCTTCTTCAAACAGAGCTGGAATAGCACCGTTTACTGCTTTCCCTACTTGCTTGTTGTCATTTATTAATCAGTTAATTAATTTGTTAATTAATTAAGTTGTGTAATAATTAGTTGTAGCTAGTTATTCATTTGGTTCTGTAATAATTAATTAGCTTATGAGTTAGTTAATTAGGTGGCCTGTATTATTCTTTCGGACCCTCTGAGCGAGGGCACAATTGTAATAAGTGTGCGTGCGTGTGTGCATGTCTTCCAACCCCATTTTCTTTCTCCCTTTTATTTAACTACTTATAATGGTTAGATTTAAGACATATTTCAATTAGCATACCTTATGCTATGCATGCGTGCATTCATTCATCTGTCTTGCATGCACCGAGCTCGGCGCATCATGCTAACTGCATAAGTATTCCAAATCTAAGTTGAATACGTGTTACTTGTCACGTTCCACATACCATCCTAGGATTAGCCGAGCCTATTCTAGATTGCATTTTGTATGCGATGCATTAGGCACTTAACATGGACTTGGATCATGCATGATTGCTAACAAGTTTTCTGTTTTGGCTTGGAATATAATGTAAGTATTTATGCTTTAGCATCTCACATGAGTGTGAATGTTAACATGACAGCATGCTTACCATGTGGTTATATGCTTATGTGATAAACTGCCTGAATGCCTGTCGGTGAAGGTTGGATTGCTTGAATTGGGATAATTCATTGAAATTCGTATTTTAGCCTACTTGCGAGTGGCAAATTTCAAAACATTTCCAAACAAACGGATATGCAATGTTTTGTTCCAAATTAGGCGATCTAGTCTATACTTGTTATGCTGTGCGCATCACGTAGTAAATCTAGGCTAATAACCGGAATAAGAGCACATAATGTTTTCAAAACTAGATATCATGGTTAGTAGAGGCCGATCTTTGATCGGGCGAGCGGGGGTGCTCACGAAGTGACCTTCCCCAATCGTACCCAAGTTCCCGAGCTGAGGCAACTTTGGTGATGACGGACACGTGGCCTTAGGCAACGAGTCAGGGTTTCCTAAATTCCCCCAAAATAAAATATTTAGGTGGCGACTCTGTATCTGGCAAAGCAGTCCATGTTTGGCACTTCTTTCAAAAAAATCTGTTTCCAAAAACGATTTGCCGGATTTGGACTCTTTGACGATTCATCGGTCTTGCATTGCACTCTGCGAGATTAGATACAGGACCGTGACATTGAGTCCTGAACTGTAGTGAGCCCAAATGAACAAAAAGGGATTTCCCTCCTGGGACGTTCGGGGACGTCTACAGCGCCGTAAGCGAGTTATCCTGATATACCTGATAGTTTGCCCGGAGATCAACCACAGATTGCTGAATAGCGGCTTGATTATCCAAAAGAGTCTGATATTGCGCCCATGTCATACGGAATGACGGTGGTGCTGGCACTAGCGCGGCGACGGGCTTTACTGGAACATCATTAGGATTGGCCGGGGCATCGGAGAGGAGTAGTGGAGGTAGCAGACGAGCAGTGGTTTGGCGCCATTGGGTTTTATCATAAAGCATTAGCGGCGGAAGCTGAATCTCATTGGGTTCAAGTGGGTATGTCCTTTAGACTATTATGAGTGTTGTGATGAGGTTGGTGAAAGGGAAAACCCATGTAGAACCGCCTCAACTTGACTTCATTAAGGATACGGGCCATCTGGTTGAAGCCAAAACCCGAAGTCAAATCAGTGTAATACACGGAGGAAGTCCCCTTGCCGCTCTTCCTTGTGGCCTAGAGCAATGACATTCTTTTTTAAAACCACATCAAGGAAGATGAGGCGGTACAGAAAGTTAGCCCGACGGATGCTAGTTCGGTTGTCATCATCATGTCACCCCTCATAGAATTCTGTCACTAATGCCAAGACTATGAGTTCTCGAGTGAACATCGGGAACTGCTCTTCATTGATAGTGTCCATGGAGTAGTTCAGAACCTCGACAATGGAAGTTGGTGTGACCACTAACTCCACTCCATCAAAAACAGACAAACGAGCTCCTAGGGCCTCGTCACTAATGTACATGTTCTGATAAAAGACTCGCACAATGCAAGGATACATCGGTTCAGTGACGGTGCAGATACCTAGGAGGCCCCGGTCTTCAAGTTATCGGACACTCAATGCTAAGGCTGTACACGGGTCGGATTGGATTGGTTTTGATAGTCGCCGACATCCAAACTGACACCTTCGGTTTGGCAAACTTTTCATCCGATGTTGATTGAAAACTACATCAAACCGTTTGTTACGGGTGGTAAAAACTTCGGTCGGTGCTATAATGAAGTTCTACTATCTTAAAATAAAGGGTGTAAGGAAGAAGAAAGGGTTTCTAGACAAGAGAGGGAGGATAAGGGTTTCAAGAGATAAGGAAGAAGCAAAAACAGATCTTAACGAAAACATTGTCACCATCATCAGCGTTGAAATCTCAGCGTAGTCGATCACAAGCCATCACCTCTTCCATGATCTCACACTGTCGCCACAGTCGCAGAGAGAGGAAAAGTGCAAATCGTGAGGGAGGGAGGGAGCTGGTTAAAAATAGAGAGAAAGGGGTGGGTGAGAGAGGGTGACAAAATGGTTGAGAGAAAAATGAGACAGAAATGAGTATGGATGAGAGAAAGGCAAAATGTTTAAGAAACATAGAGATGAGATGAGAGAGTAGAAGACAAAGAAGAAGATAAAAGGTGAGGTCAGATATTTGTTTGTCTTGGGATGGAAAAATTTAGAAAGAGGTAAAAGGTTAAGAGCGAGATATGAGAAAGTGGGATGAAAGAGAATATGATAAAAGATGGAAAATTTTTGTGTTGGCAAGGTAAAATTTAAAAAAAGAGAGATAGATACGAAAGGTTTGCCTCAGATTATTGGAAAGGGAAGTCTTGGGAAGATGAAGAGTCAATTGATGTGACTACATTAACTACAATTAAAGGTGTATATGTACATAGAAAAGTCAAATATGTGTTGTAAGAAATGAATTTATTTTACCTAACGGACTATACTATATATATAATATTAAGTCGGTCAGTTCAGGTTATTCGAATATTTTTTTATTTAATCCGATGTCCGATCGAAAAATTGAAAAAATGAACCGCAATCGTCTGAATGCATGGTTGAAACCACCCGTAGTATAATCAGGTCGGACAATTTAGTTTGGATTTTTCGGGTGAATCAGATTGGTGAACACCCCTACTCCACGTAGTGTGTTGATGGCGCCGGAAAAAGTCCACATCAAAGAGTGTGCCACAGGCAATTGGTTTATTGGCCCAGATGTCGGTTGGCATATCCTGAGATGCTATGTTGGCTTTGCGAGGCCGTTTGGGTGCTCGATGGAATGATGTAGACATATATGCACAAAATATTACAACCAACACAAACAAAAAAGTGGAACTATTATATCAATACTCATCAAATAATGCATGCATGCACGAATCACTCAAAACCTCAATGTCATCCCACCATCGGATTTTTATTTTATTTTTTATACTACCCTAAATTAACTTAGACTAAGTCAGCATGAAAAAAATTAACAAACAAAAATATGAAATACAAGGACTAAATAAATAAATTAGTAGAGAAAAAGAGAAGAAAATAAAATAAAATACAGAAAATAGAAATAAAAACTAAACCATTAACCAATTAAACTAACAATTAAATCACTAAATAAAAATAAAATTAAATCACTAACTAAACAATTAAAACAAAAATAAAAACAATCCACTAACCAATTAAACTAACAATTAAATTGAAATTAAAGAAATAAGAACCACTCACTAAACAGTTAAACTAAACAACTACATTATACAAAAATAGGCTACAACAAGCTAAATTATTATTATTGGTGATTTTTTTTTTTTTTTTTTTGGGCTGCACATGTGGAGATCTGTTGCTTGGTTACAACAGCAATTTTTGTTTTTGTATGTAAGAATGAAGATGATGAACAAGCTTCAAAAACAACCATGAAACTACTGATGTACTAATATTACAAGTGAAAACTAAGAAATCTAAACAAAAAGAGAGTGGTTACCTTGAAAAAGTATGAAGAAAAAGGATGAAGAAGAGAAGATGTAAGATTCGCCAGAAAAAATGGCTGTTAGAAGGTCGCCGGTCGGAAAAGATGGTGATGCTCCGATTGAAGGTGGTGGTGAGAAAAAGGGTGAGTGAAAATTAAAGGAAGAAGAAGTTGGTCATGGTGGGGTTTGATGATGAGAGAGAAGAAAAAGATGACGAGAGGTAGAGAGAGAGTGTGCTGGGAAGAGATAAGAGTGGGTCTAAGGTTTGGCTTCAAGAAAAGGACTTCTTCTTTTTTTTGTTAATAAAATAAAATAAAATAAAATAAGTAAATATAAATAAATAAACAAATAAAAATTGTACGAATTTTTTTATATATACATAAAATAAGTAAATAAAAATACATAAATAAATAAAATTGCATAATTATTATGATTTATTTTATTTTATTTTATTTTTGGATCAGGCTGCTCGTGCACCCATGTGGGCCGCACGTGCGATGAATTATGAGCCGCTTGTGCGGCAGAATTGGGCCACTCTAGCGGCGTTCAAGTAGTGTGCATTTGGGCCTAGGTCTCTGCTCATGCGCCTAATAATTTTTATTTATTTTTTTGGGGATGGACCTACGCCCATTTGGGCCGCACGAGCGTTGAATTTTGGGCTACTTGTACGGCGGAATTGGGCCGCTCTAGCGGCGCTCGCACAATGTGCATTTGGGCCTGGGCCGCTCGTGTGGCCTGGGCCTCCGCTCGTGCGCCCATATGGACCGCATATGTAGTATGTTGCACACTTTTTTATTTATTTATTTTAAACCAAGTACAACCCAAAACATGTCAAGCCATTTCTACTTTCATTTCACATCCGAAATAAATATAGCACTTTAAAAATATCGGAATACTTAACAAAGGTATAATCTTCACGCGAAAACCACGGGTACTACTTTTCTGTCTAACAATGTTTGTAACTTTCTCTATTCTCCAACAGGGTGACAGACTAGGTTGATTCGATATCCAGAATCGAGGCGCATAAAGCTAACTCGACCTATGGGGCTGCTATACAGAGTTCAAGGCGAGGTGGTTTTGAAGCAATCTCCACATCCCTAGGTATTTAAATCAGACTTTAGTCTTGGAAATTCCAAACCTTTGCGTTCTAGGCTTTGCCATTCGAATTGTAGTTTCTACCGTCTTAGTTAGTCTCCTAGGAACTTACTACAAACACCATTAGGTGGCTATACCAGACCATTAGATGCCATTCACGCATGGCAAACACCAAAGGAATTACACCTTTAGAAGATTTAAAGTCTCCTAACTCAAAGCAATTACTGTAGAAGATATATTGGGTCCGTCAAGTGGACAACCTCAATCATCTCCCCTTTCTCAATACCATCCACATAATGTTTTAGTCTTTGGCCATTGACCTTGACGGTCGTACCATCTTGTGGATTTTTAATCTCAACCACCCCATGCGGAAAAACTTCAATAACCTCATATGGTTCATCCCACCGAGACCAGAGTTTACCCAGGAACAACTGCGATTTAGTATTGAACAACCACACTTTTTGATGAGGCTCGAAGGACTTACGAGAAATGTGTTTATCATGAAATGCCTTAGTCCTAGCCTTGTGAATTTTGGAGCTCTCATATACATCATTGCGGAGCTCCTCTAACTCATTAAGTTGGATTTTTTTGGTGGTCACCGGCTTTGGCCATATCAAAATTGAACTTCCTAATGGCCCACAAAGCTCGGTGTTCTAACTCAATAAGGAGATGACATGGTTTCCCGAACATAATCCTATATAGAGACATCCCGATGGCTCTCTTATATGCAGTGTGATAGGCCCAAAGTGCATCAACCAACCTAGTGGACCAATCTTTCCTATCGGGCCTCATAGTTTTCTCAAGGATGTGTTTAATCTCCCTATTAGAAACCTCCACTTGACTACTAGTCTGGGGATGATAGGGAGTGCCAACTTTGTGAATGATCATGTATTTGCACACCAATGCCTCGAAGAATCGGTTGCAAAAATGTTTGCCACCGTCACTAATTATGGCATGTGGGAACCCAAAACGACAAAAATTGGTTTCATGGGGGTCATTCGTTCTCGTGGCCACTGTCTCAACCCACTTGGAGACATAGTCCATAGCCACCAAAATGTATTCAAATCCAAAATATGGTTGAAAAGGACCCATGAAGTCAATTCCCCAAACATAAAAAATCTAAACAATCAAAATAAGGGTCATCGGCATCATATCTCGCCGTGACATAGAGCCCATGCGTTGACAACACACACAAGCTCTACAGAAGCTATGGGTATCTTTGAAGATAGAGGGCCAGTAGAACCCACATTGTAAAACTTTGGTGGCCGTTTTCTGCCTACTGAAATGGCCACCACATGCATGAGAGTAACAAAAGGTGAGAGTGCTATAGGTTTCACTCTCAGGCACACAACGTCGAATCACTTGATCCGGACAATACTTGAACAATTCCGAGTCTTCCCAAAAATAGTGCTTAACTTGTGAGGAAAATCGGTCTTTATCTTGCTTAGACCAAGTTTTAGGATTTTGACCAACTGCCAAGTAATTCACTATGTGAGCAAACCACGGGAGGGTCACTTGTGATACCGCAAAAAGTTGCCCGTCTGGAAACGATTTGTGCAAGGCTAAGGGATCACTTGTGTGCTCAATAAAGATTTAGGATAGATGATCCGCAACTGCATTCTCGGATCCCTTCTTGTCCCAAATTTCTAGGTCTAACTCCTGAAGGAGTAGAATCCACCTAATCAACCTAGGTTTTGTCTCTTTTTTGGACAACAAGTACCGCAAAGCAGTGTAGTCAATGAACACAATGACTTTAGACCCTAGGAGGTAGGACCGGAACTTATCAAGTGTAAAGACAATATCTAGTAACTTTTTCTCAGTGGTAGTGTAGTTTAATTGAGCATCAGAAAGAATACGACTAGCATAGGATATAACATGGGGCACTTTATTCACCCTTTGGCCCAAGACGGCATCGAGGGCATAATTAGATGCATCGCACATGATCTCGAACGGAAGGGACCACTCAAGAGATTGCATGATAGGGGCAGTAGAAAGGGATGCTCGAAGTGTTTCAAACGCTTTCAAACATGCATCATCAAAGATAAAATGTGCGTCCTTAGCAAGTAAACTACACAAAGGACGACATATTTTGCAAAAGTCTTTGATGAATCGACGGTAAAAACCTACATGCCCTAGGAAAGACCTAACTTAACGCACAGAAGTAAACCTTAGCTTTGTCAACCTCTATACCTTGAGGGGACACAATGTGTCCCAACGCTATACCCTCGCGAACCATAAAATGGCTCTTCTCCCAACTTAAAACAAGGTTTGTCTCCACACATCGAGTAAGTACTTTAGTTAAGTTCTCGAGACATTCCTCAGAAGACGGCCCAAACATGGAGAAGTCATCCATGAAGACCTCTAAGAATTTCTCTACCATGCCAGAGAAGATAGCCATCATGCATCGTGGAAAGGTCGCTAGTGCATTGCAAAGCCCAAAGGGCATTCGGTGATAGGTAAAGTACCAAAAGGACATGTAAATGTGGTCTTTTCTTGGTCATCCGGATACACAGGAACTCGATTATAACCAGAATAGCCATCAAGGAAACAATAGTAGCTCTGCCCTGTTAACCGCTATAGGATTTGATCAATAAAAGGTAAGGGAAAATGATCCTTCCTAGTCATGAAATTCAGTCTCCTATAATCAATGCACACTCGCCACCCAGTAGTGGTTCATGTGGGGACTAACTCTCCTTGCTCATTCTCAACAATAGTGATGCCCGATTTCTTGGACACCACTTGTGTAGGACTCACTCACTTGCTATTCGAGATGGGGTATATAATACCCGCATCTAACAATTTCAACACCTATTTTTCACAACCTCCTTCATGTTAGGATTAAGTCTCCGTTGCATTTCCCGAGAAGGTTTGGCATCCTCCTCTAGGTATATGTAATGCATGTATATGGAGAGATTTATCCCTTTCAAATCAGCCACCGACCACCCTATAGTACTCCGATGTGCTACAAGAACACTCATTAATTGACTTTCCTACTCTGCAGTTAAGTCAGATGCAATGATGATAGGTAAAGTATCATTTATCCCTAAAAATGCATACTTAAGTGTGGCCAGGAGTGGCTTCAACTCAAGTGTAAGTGGTGTGACTAGGGATGGTATGGCAGGCTCTCTAGACAGAGGAAATGACTCAAACCAGGCTTTCTACGGAGGAAAATCCAATGTAAAAGAAGAATTAAGTAAGGCATTCATCTCCTCAACTGACCCGTCAATATCAAAATTCTCGAACCCAAAATGAGCTAGACAAGCCTCTAGAGGGTCCTCAACAAGAATAGAGGGTCAAGCCTCCTCTACTATCCCACCCACAACATCAATAAATAAACACTCCTCTCTTTTATGGGGTTATTGGGATGCAATTCAAGTGTAAGTGGTGTAACTAAGGATGGTATGACAGGCTCTCTAGACAGTGGAAAGGACTTAAACCAGGCTTTCTACAGAGGAAAATCTGGTGTAGAAGAAGAATTAACTAAGGCATTCACCTCCTCAACTAACCCGTCAATATCAAAATCCTCGAACCCAAAATGAGCTAGACAAGCCTCTAGAGAGTTCTCAACAAGAATAAAGGGTAAAGCCCCCTCTACTATCCCATCCACAACATCAATAAATAAACACTCCTCTCTTTCATGGGGTTGTTGGGATGCTTGGAAAACATTGAGTTTCACTTGCATATTCCCAAATGAAATATCCATAACCCCGATACAACAATTTATACATGCATTGGTCATAACTAAGAAAGGTCGACCTAAGATCACCGGGATTTGTTTCCTAGAGCTGGCTACCGGTTCCATATCTAAAACCAAAAAGTCAACAAAAAATAAAACCTATCAACCTTTACTAACACATCCTCAATCATGCCACATGGCACTTTGAGGGACCGGTCAGCCAACTAGAGTGTGACAGTAGTGGGCTTTAACTCACCAAGCCCGAATTCCTCATACACAGAGTACAACAATAAATTAACACTAGCCCCTAAATCTAATAAGGACCTATCAATGAAATGGTCCCCTATAATGCATGCAATAGTTAGGGCACCCAGGTCTTTAAGCTTGGAAGGTGTGTTACTCAATAAAATGGTGCTTACTTGCTCCGTGAGTACGATCTTTTGGGACACGTGTGTCCTAGATTTACGCTTTTGCGTACAAAGGTCCTTCAAAAATTTAGCATAGGAGGGTACTTGCTTAATCGCCTCCAACAGGGGGAGGTTGATTTTCACCTGTTTAAAGACCTCCATTATCGCTTCCATGGATGTCGTCTTCTTATTAACAGGGGATGGTGTATCAAGGCATTAGGGAAAGGGTACCTTAGGCACATTTGGTGTCTTAGGCTCATGTGAAGTGCTAGGGACTAAGTCATCCCCCTTAGGTGTTTCTCCCTCACCCATGGCCTTTTTGGGTTTACCACCGTGGTCACTCTTCTTAGCCTTAGTTGCATCAGATGCAATTGGCTGAGGCTCTAACTCCCTCACACTTCTTAAAATAATCACCGCTTGCACCTATTCATGGTGCTTTCCATTTCCACCTGACCCTTCTGTCCCATATTGACCCTAAGGGTTAGCCACAGTCTGATTCGGTAATTTTCCCTCCTATCTCCTATTCATATTGTTAGCCATTTGACCCAATTGGGCCTCTAGCTTGGCAATGGAGTGAGTATAGAAGTGAACTACTGTTGGTAACCCCATAAGTTCTGAGAGAACTTCTAACACTTGAGTCTTAAAGGCCGAGTTGCCTTGAGGAACATGCGAGGGTTGTGGTTGTCGGTAAGGTTGTGGTGGTCGGTAAGAAGATTGGTTAGCAAAATTATTAAAATTCTACCTTGGTGGTGGAGGATTGTAAGAAGTGCCTTGTGAAGGAGGTCTCCATGAAAAATTAGGGTGATTTCTCCATCCCGGAATTATATGTGTTGGAATATGGGTCATTACCTGGGCTGGAGAATCCTTGAGCCACATTCACATGCTCTTGGACTAATTCCAGAAATTGTGATGCCGAAGAGCACTCACTCAAGTTATGAGCAGGGCTCGCACAAATAGCACATGCCTCGTGAAATTGAGGCAAATCTTGTTGTGTAGGGACATGTCCCGAAGCTAATAGTTGGTCCATCTTATGGGACAATGCCTCTACTTGTTGGTCTAACTCTAGGTTTTGCCCTACCTCATGAATGCCCCTGGTTTTCGAGGCTCCAACTACCGGTTGCCGGACTTGTCGGGCTGCGGAGGCATGGTAGAGGGAATTATCATGTAAGTTCTCAAATAATTGTCATGCCTAGGCATCATTTTTGGACATAAATGTCCCACCACAAGAAGAATCCACCATTTGGCGGTGAGACTCAGTTAAGCTATGATAAAAGGTTTGAACAAGTTGCCAATCAGGCACTTGGTGGTGGGGACATTGTTGGAGAAAATCACGAAGTCTTTCCCATGTTTCATAAAATTGGTCGCCATCAATTTGAGCAAAATTGGTGATGGCTCGCCTAAGTTGGTTGGTCTTACCAATAGGAAAGTACTTCTCTAAAAACTTTTGCTGTAATTAGTCCCATGTTGTGATAGAATTAGCAGGTAAGAAGTTTAGCCAATGTTTGGCTTTGTCCTTCAGTAAAAATGGAAACAGTCGCAACATTAGGGTCTTATTGGTGAAATTCTAGATCCTCACTGTAGAGCAAATTTCTAGAAATTCATGCAAATGTTTATAAGGGTCATCATGAGCTAGTCCATGGAATGATGGGAGCATTTGGATGGTGCTGGACTCAATCTCATAATGAGCAGCAATGGTGTTGAGTAACTAGGTGCATGATGGTGATGTATATGCAGTGGATGTGAAGTAATCCTTAAGGGTCCGATTGGGCCCATTTAGGCTATTCGGGTTTGCCATCTCTATTTGTTTGAAATATGGGTGTGGATATTCAAGCCTAGGAACACGAGAAGAGGCTCTACGTTTTCTAAGAGTCCTTTCTAGTTCAAAGTCCAAACTCCACAATTCAGGGTGACAAGAACGGCGCCTGTGCATACACTACTCACTCACACACACACACACACACACAGAGTTCTGATTCTTGTGCACTAAGTTATGAAAACAAAATACGAAAAAAGAAAATACTCACAACAATTTAACGAAAACGCGTTACTCATCTTGCTGGTGCTTGACGTGTAGACGTTGTCTCCAACCTGTAATTGAGCTCTTTCTTTCTTTTGAGCACTTTTGTGCTTTGTTTGTGAGTATTTGCTTTTTTTTTTTTTTTTTAAGCACTTTGGTGCTGTGGTCTGTTTTTAAAGCTCGGTTGTGCTCTGTTTGCACTTCGGTGATAGCTTCACTTGCAAACACTCTGCACACTTAACAACACTAAGATATAAAATCCTAAACTAAAAATTAAAATAGGAATATAACTTTAAATTACTTAATTTCGCCATAAGCCCCCAGCAACAGCCTCAAAATTTGATGAGTCGTTTCACTCACCAAAAATAAATACTAAATTGTACTGAATTCCTTAGAATAATAACAAGTTCAGGTATCGATCCACAGGGACAATTGTGAAATTAAACTAATTTAATTGTTAAATTTCTAAATTAATTTTGGTAAAAAGATTGAGGGATTCATAAACTAGTAATAACTAAAATAAACTAAGAGATTAAACTAGCAATTGTAAATAAAATTGGACTTATTGATTTTTGAGAAAAACCTAGGGTAATGAGTCCTCCACTAGTTACATAAATAAAGGTTCAATTTGAAATTCAATTATGTTACGGTTTGAACTAAATAATACTTCGCAACTACAAGCTCGAAGCATTTATCAAGAAAATTAACATATTCAATGTATAGGCACGAATCATCTCAAGTAGTACGAGTCATTCGCTCTAAACTAGGGTAGCAACACGACTCGTCCCTCGTAGTATGGCTCGTTTCATACCTTGTAGTATGGCTCGTTTCATACCTTGAACATGAAAGAGTAGAAAACTATTGTATGGAAAGTATTCAACAATCACAGAAAGCAGAATACTCGAAGAAATAATAGAAAGTTATATTAGAAAACTTCTTGAGAACCATACAATTGTTCAAACCATTACATAAAAGAAAACCTATTTACATGGCTAGGGTTTCATCAAAATCCTAGAAAAAGGAGCTTAGCTACTCATGGAGGAGTAGGAAGAAGTAGAGAGAGAAGAAGCCACCATGGGAGACATTCTTCAAGCTTCAAGTTATTTTCCTCCAAACCCTAGCCTCTCTCTCCCTTTTTTCTGAAATCTTTTCGAACCTCTTTTCAACCTCTTTTTCTTCTTTTTATTCCCAGCAGAAAAGCCTTAAATTTTTACGCACACAACCCTAGGTGGGCCGCTCGAGTGGTGGTGGGCCACACGTGGGGTGGAGCTTGGCCGTACGTGCGGTGAGGTGGTAGGCCAGGATTTTTCACTCCTCGCACGGAGAATTTGTTTTGGCGTCCTTTTTGCTTGAATTTGCATGTTGCCTATCAAATTTGCACAAGTGCACAAAACATATCATCTCTACCAAATAAACAACATTGAATGACTAAAAATATAACTTAAGTGGTCTCAATGTGGTTCCTTTCGACCTACATCAGTAAGAGCTTATGATGGAGTTATAGAAAGGATACACATTCAAAAAAAAAGAAGAAGATAATTATGAGGGAATTTATGAAAGAAATGGAAAGAGAAAAATAACAAGCACTACGTACTCTTGTACATGCGAATGTGGGTTTTATCATTAATGCTGATTTTTGGATTAAGAAAAGCAAGCCCCCTAGGATCCTATGTCTTCGTCTTTTCAAGACCAAAGAACAACAAATGGAATAGATTCATTTGTAAAGGTGTTAACTAGTCCATAATTTGCAAAATAATCACTAGTTAGGATAGATTTCAACAAATGGGATCATATATATGACATTTATGAGACAATAAATAGAAAAGAGTTGGTAAAAAAACGGAAAGAAAAATAAAAAATAAAAAATAAAGGGTTATCGCGAAAAATGGAAAAGAGTTGTGCGAGTTCGAAAACACAAAATGAATAATTGTTGAAAATTTAACATTGTAAATATACAGTCTATTTATTTAAAATGCACTGTTTTTTTTTTTACCATCCTATCCTACACAAACTATTAATGCATTTTGAATAAGTCACTAATATCCATTGATCATTTCTCCCTTTTTGTTAGAAGATAGGTTGTTTTTTAACTAATAAAGTCATTTATAAAAAAGAAAGATAAAAAAAAATTGCACCTTATGTGGCTATTTAACCTCATGTATCTCAATATTTCGGAAATGTTTTCTCACCCTTTTTAAATGAAACATTTTTAAATAAATTTTTAATTTTTCAAATCTTAATTTGCATAGAAATAAAAAGATACGAAAATAATGTGCAATACCCTTTTTTTTTAACAAAATAAAAATAAAGAAAAAATAACAAAAAAATTAAAAATTATAGAAAAAGGGTAAATTATAAAAGTCGATATCCCCTTAAACAATGACCCATCCACATTTTTGACGCCCAATATTTAAAAGTCGATATCCCTTTAATGTATTCATTTGATGACAATAAAACCCATTTCATTAGGTTTTTGTTTGTTGATAGAAAATAAAAATGGTAGAAAGTAAAGTAAAAGAAAAAAAAAAAAGAAATAAAAATTGATTTTCTTGCATGCATTGGATAGATGAAAATTTTTGTAAGAAAATGATGGGAAAAAAAAATATAATTATTGCATAAGTGGGAGTTGTGAAAAGAAATATGGGCAAAAAAGAAAACAAAATAAATAGGGTAAATTACAAATACACCCCTATGATTTAATTAAAATACGAATCACCCCTGTAGTTTTTTAAATTACATTCCATCCATTGAGATTTCTAATTTCATAACAAATCGTTCCTTTTATTAATAAATCATCAAGTCAATTATTAGTTTTTAATAATGTTAAAAATATGTTTCAATTAATAATTTAGGTAATTTTATTATTGTATATGATAGCAATTATGAATTTGATTTTTTTAGTTAATTCTGTTAAATAAAAAATTCTAATAAGGGAGTATTTGTAATTTTTCAAACCACAAGGGATAATCTGTATTTTAAGCAAACCTCAAGGGGTGTATTTGTAATTTACCCAAATAAATATTGTCAAGATTTGTAAGAAAAATAAATTTCTCTATATATTTTGTAAGAAATTGTTGGTTTAACTAGCAAGTTAATTTGAGTTGTATAAGAAACTTTAGTTTTTATTATTTTCTAGGACTCTTTATTTAAACCAACAAATAATTTTTATTTCTTTTTTACTTTCATATATTATCTATCTAATCAAACTGAGCCTTAATAAATTGTTAGAATTTTCAATGAAAAATACCATTTGAGCATGGCATGATAAATGAAATTTTTATTGGACAATTTTCACTGTAATTAATTAATTAAGTTTGTGTACTTAACAACAAACAGAATTTAAAAGAAATAAAGGAAATGAGAGAATTTGTTTGATTACAAAAATCAAACTTGAAATAAAAATAAATAAATAAAAACAGATTTTATTTTGTTATAAAAACAAAATTAAAATCTGATTTAAATAAATAATAAAAACACGAAAATAAATTAAATAACTTACTTGATTAATTTCTTTGAATTATAATCAGATCAAGTCCAGTGTTTGACACTGTGTCCTTAAGACAGATTCGTCCTCTCCTCGGTGCTTTCAAAATGTGGACGTCTATCTCCCAGGATGAAATGATCTACTACAAACAATAGCAGCACTACAAATTGTTTGCCTAACGAACACACTAAGTGTTTATACTCTTTCTCACAAAAATAAAATGCAGCAAAATGAAGAATAGAATTTGCAGAGGTGAAATACGAAATTTCTGAATGTTAAACATCAAATGAGGGTTGTCCTATTTATAGATGTAAAGATGGCTGCAGGTTTTGAATTGAACAGGTATGAAATCTGTTGGTTTTGAATTCAAACAGATTTGAATCTGTTGGGTTTATAATTTAAACATATTAAAAATGGGAAGAGCCCTGTTTGGATGTACAGTAAATCCAAACAAGTTTATTTTGAATTCTGGATTTTATTTTACCAAAATTGATCCGTGCAACGCACACGCTATTTTTTTTTTCAAAAAATATTTGATGGTACAATGTGTTGTAAAATAATAATTTTAATTTATAATTAAAATTAAAGTATGATTTTAATTATTTATTTAGATAATATTGGCGCTATCCTTTTATAAAATTGTTACTTGAATACTTATATATAATAATTTTAGTTAAATTATTTGTGTATTTTGATAATTTTAGTTCTATCATATTATAAAATTGTAATTATCATATAATAATTTTGTATGATATATATTAAATTATAAAATAGTCAAATAAATATTCATTTTGATAGTAAAAATAACAGTTAAATTAGAAGAATAATTAGTAATATAAAATTAAAATTAATTCTAACTATTTAATTTTCTTTTATATTCATTTGGAAAATAAAAATATATTGTAGTTGGATTATCATATAATGATTTTATATGATATATATACTAAATTATAAGATTGTAAAATAAACACTCTTAATTAAATTAAAATATCAACTATATAAAAGAAATTCAATAACGACTAACCAATAAAGAATCACATAACAACAATAAAAACATCCAAACGATAGATACATCTCAGTATATGAAGTGCTTAATCATCTGTAATATGATATCAAAATATAAAAGAACTTAATGTTTAACGATTGAAAAAGTAACTTAAGTAGTAAATCCAAACTTTAGAGATGTTTCGAAAGTATCATTACTGTGTTGGTTTTTTTTCACATAAGTTGTGATTATATAAAATAATGTAGGAAATGAAATCTAATTTCATATATAGAATAATATAGAATTGGTATTAGGTATAAAATAATACACGGAAAAATAAGACGGAAAAAAAAAAGTAATTTAGTATTTAAAAAAATCCTAATACCTTTGAAAGAATTAAGAAAAAAAAAACTTGAAATTTGAAATTGGTATTAATTTTGTGGATTATCTCAATTTACGGTAAAAAATATATGGAAAATAAATATTTGTCAAATAGAGTCCATATAAAATAGGCAAAGTTAGTATAATGTAAATTAGGTTTGTGTTTGTGTAAACTCGATATGTAATTAAGAAAATACATACTGACGTGACTCTCTTAGAAAAAAGTAAGATCTTATAATATGTCACCTAAGCATGAGAAAAATACTCTTTTTAACAATATACTAGTAGTTGACCCGTGCAATGCACATGTTATTTTATTTTATTTTTAAAAAAAATTGATGATACAATGCATGTTATAGAAGAATATTTTAATTTTAATTTAAAATTAAAATCAAAGTATGATTTTAATTATTTATTTTGATAATATTGACACTATCGTTCTATAAAATTGTTACTTAAATACTTATATATATATATATATATATTAATTTTAATTAAATTATTTGTATATTTTGATAATTTTAGCTCTATTGTATTATAAAAATGTAATTATCATGTAATAATTTTGTATGATATATATTAAATTATAAAATAGTAAAATAAATACTCATTTTGATATTAAAAATAATAATTAAATTAGGAGAAGAATTAGTAATATAAAATTAAAAGTAATTCCAACTATTTAATTTTTTTTATATTCATTTAGAAAATAAAAATATGTAGAAATATAAATTATATAAAATTTATTAAATGAATACTCTTAATTAAATTAAAAATATTAAATATATAAAAGAAATTCAACAACCACTAACCAAGAAAAAATCACATAATATCTAAATCCAAAAAGAAAAAATAACGAAAATATCCAAACGATAAATACATTTTAATGTGTGAAGTGATTAATCATCTGTAATATAATATCAAAACATAAAAGAACTTACTGTTCAATAATTGAAAAAGTAACTGAAGCAGTAAATCTAAATTTTATAGGTTCCTTGAAAATATCATTGTTGTGCAGGTTTTTCTTCCTGTGAATTGTGAGTATATAAAATAATGTAAGAAAGAAAATATAATTTCATATATAGAATCATTATAAAATTTAAACTACAAATCCATAATATATAATAATATATAATTAGTATTGGGTTTAGAATAATGCATGAAAAAATAAGAAAGAAAGGAAAAAAGGTAATTTAAGATTAAAAACATTCTAATACCCTTGAAACAATTAAGAAGAAAAATGTGAACTGCAAAATTAGCCTTGGGTTTGTGAATTATCTCAATTTACGATAAAAAAATATATGGAAAAGAAATATTTATCAAATAAAGTCCATATAAAATATGTAAAGTTAGTATAATTTAAATTAGGTTTGTATTTATGTAGAACTCTATATGTAATCAAGAAAATGCATATTAAATGACTCTCTTGTAAAAAAGTAAGCCTTTATAACATGTCACATAAGCATGAAAAAAAAAAATACTATTTTTAATAATATATCTATATGAGTGATGATGTATGATATCATATAAAATCATGGGTGAAGCACCAATAAATCCTAAAATGTGATCTTGTAAACGGTTTAGTTCTTCCTTTTTTCTTATAAACCCAAAGGTCCCATTAAAGTGGAAATTACATAAAAAAGTAGTCACTTACATGTTTGAGTTTAATTTTTAAGGGATAAAAGTGATTTTTTCAAAATGTAAAATTACACATTTGGGCAATTTACACTATAGAAGTTTTGAATTTTCCCTCATTCTAGAACAAAACTTACATTATGAACCAAAAACCTAACAATATAATGTAACACTCCAATAACGTAACATTTCAATGTAACACACTAAAAAACTCATTGGTGTACTTTTTTTTCCAAACGTAACAACGTAATACTAAAAAAACATTCTTTAGTATACTTTTCCTAAACGTAACGCTCAAATCATACATGTTCAAAACTTACTAAAGAATATTTGTACTCCTTTTGAAATGGTTTGAAAATCTCACACTATTTTTTTTGGGTGGTGATTTAGACCCCCTTTTTTAGACCCCCTTTTGATCCCCTCTCTTCTCTCATTGGTCCCCCTTTCCTGCACATCCAATCACCCCCTGACACATGGCAAAGGGGGGTGAGGGGGTGCCCCCAAAAGGGGGTCTCAAGTATTATCCATTTTTTTTTTAGTGTTACATTGGAGTATTCCGTTTAGGAAAAGTACACTAAGAATTTTTATTTTTATTTTTATTTTTTTTTTTTTGTGTTACATTGAAGTGTTACGTTTAGAAAAAGTACACCAAAGAGTTTTTTTGTGTGTTATATTAAAGTGTTGCACTAAGAAATTTTTTTTGGAGTGTTGTATTGAAGTATTATGTTTGGAAAAAATACACTAATGAGTTTTTTTGTATGTTACATTAGAATGTTACACTAAAGAATTTTTGTGTGTTACATTAGAGTGTTACACTAAGGAGTTTTTTTAGAGTATTATATTAGAATGTTACATTTGGAAAAAGTACATCAAGAAGTTTTTTTGTATATTACATTAGAAGTGTTACACTAAGAAATTTTTGTGTGTATTACATTAAGAAGTTTTTTTGTGTGTTATATTAGAGTGTTACGTTTAGAAAAAATACACTAAGTAATTTTTTTGTGTGTTATATTAGAGTGTTACGTTTGGAAAAAATACACTAAAGAGTTTTTTTGTGTGTTACATTAGAGTGTTACAATAAAAAAAAATTTTGTGTGTTACTTTAGAGTGCTACACTAAGGAGTTTTTTTATGTGTTACATTAGAGTTACGTTTGGATATTAATTAATGCCAATGTTATAATGTCAATGTTACAATAGGGACGAACACTATAAAAAGGAACAAACATCACACCAATAACACCACAAATGGGATAACATCATCCACCTACAAATCACTCTACTAAATCCCCACAAAAAAAAAAAAAATTAAATAAATAAATAAAAACCGTAAAAACCTACCTTACCTACACACACCCAACATTAGGAAAAAATCCAAATAAAATCACATACAAAGGCAAATAAGTAAACTTTCAAATCCCCAAATCAAGAAAATACAACATATCCAAAATAAAAAGAATTGATTGGTTTAAAAGAAAACTTCTAGGACTAAATGGAATAACTTTTCTCCAAATGAGATTTATAAGTAATTTTTTCTAAAAGGATTATATGATAATCCAACTACAAAATGTTTATATTTAATTTTTTCAATAAACTTTATATAGTTTCTATTTCTATATTTTTATTTTCCAAATGAATATAAAAGAAATTTAAACAGTTAGACTTATTTTTAATTTTATGTTACTAATTCTTTTTCTAATTTAACTATTATTTTTAATATCAATATGATTAGTATTTATTTTACTATCTTATAATTTAATATATATCAAAAAAAATTATTATATGATAATTACACTTTATACTATGATAGAACTAAAATTATCAAAATACACAAATAATTTAATTAAAATTAATATATGTAAGTATTCAAGTAATACTTTTTATAGAACGATAGAGCTAATATTATGAAAATAAATGCTTAAAATCATATTTTAATTTTAATTTTAAATTAAATTAAAACTATTCTTTTATAACACAGACATCATACCATCAAATATATTTTGAAAAAAAAAATTGCACATGCATGGGTCAAAAAGTAGTGTTTGCTCTTAATTTTTCTCCTTTATGTAGCATACCTCTCTTTTTTTTTTCTTTTTTTTTTTTTGTTATTAAAATATCACATCAATATATCTTTTAATCAAAATTCTTGTTAATATTTAAAATATTTCTGCTTAATCTAAATTACTCATAGGCAAAACCTAATAGAATTATGCATACTAAAAATACTTTACTAATTAATTTTATTATACTTTTTTCACTTTTTTTAAATAAAATATTAAAATTATTTCTTATTTTTATGTCTATCTTATGTAACGTCTCAACCCTTCACATGTCATTGATATTGTCCGCTTTGAGCCACGTCCGCACAGATTTGTTCTTCCTAGTGAGTCACCCATCCCAAAACTACTCCAACCTGAGCACGCTTAACTGGGGAGCTCTATTAGGGATTTTATCACCCGGAAAAAGGTCTCGATGCTATATAAGGGTCTAGATTTTTACTTTTATAGCCTAGAAACTCTCACTCCATTCCCGATGTGGAATACCGGGACTTTACAATCTACCCCCCTTAGGGCTACACGTCCCTGTGCAGTAGTCTGCTAGCTCACAAGCTCGTCCACATGCACTGAGAGACACTAGGGGCCCACACTTGGTACTCCGGAGAGTTGGCTCTAATACAATTTGTTACCCAAAAGACAACCTAAGATGGGGGGTGAATTAGGTTTTTACAAATAAAAATAATAATACCCTAATAAAAATTATGACTAGCACAATAGATAAATATAGTTAATGAAATAAAAATAATTAAAACAAGTGTTCTACCAACTATGTCAGTTAATGATTTTAGCACAGTGAAAATGTGAAATATAGCTATGCCAATTTAAATAAAATAAAGAGATAAGGGAGAGAGAGGCAAACAAATTTATAGTGGTTCGGTTTCAACTCAGTCTACGTCCACTCCTCAACCTTCACTTGAGATTTTCCACTATACTCTACCTTTACAAGGTGCTAGCAACCTTTTCACAGATGGAGCAATTCTCCACAGATTTTACACAGACTTTCTAAGTCAAGAACATTGAGTGTACTACACTCTTACAAGGTTGAAAAGAAGGTATTTTTGCTTTCACAGAAAACTACAAGAATTATCTCTCAAAGATAGATATAAAAATGAAGCTCTGATTTTTCTGTAAACCTCACACAGGAAAGATGGACTTAAAGCTATACGTCTCAGTGTATAATTTCTGAAAGAGGATGTAAACAAAAATTGAAGAACACTTCTCAGAGAATTTTTCAGAGAATAGATGTGAGTGATTATAGATCAAAGAATATTTTCTAGTTTCTTTTGTAACTTGTTTACATTAGAGGTTTTGGTATATATAATGAAACTTATAGCCGTTTATAGCCGTTGTACTCCATCATTACTAATTTGAATATCTTCCACATCATTACAAATTTGAATATCTTCCACTTGAACCTTTTGAATCATTTGAACTGTTGTTGTGCTGGGCTGTTTGAACCTCCATTTGTGGGCTATTTGAACTCCTGATTTAATCAAATATTAAATACATTCTAACAATATTTAAGATGAAGGTTTAGGTGATAAATAATGGGATAAAATAAATTTTGATTCTATTTTTCTTTTTCAAATAAATTAAAACATAATTAAATAAATCATCAAAATAAATTGTGATTTTATTTTCTCTTCCAAATAAATTAAAACATAATTAAACAAATCATCAAAATAAATAAGTCTAACAATCTCTCCCTTTTTTATGATGGCACACAATGATATTTTGATTTGATTTGGGAGTAAGAAAAGTTCCCCCTCAAGTCATGCTCCCTGAATTCATTTCTAAGTACACAGGTTAGTACATGTGTAATAAATAAGCTTTAATTAGAGACATGACATGAGACTAAGATATCAAACTATAAATAGATAATCATCAGATTAGTTTTCAAATAATACCATAATTTGAAAATAATATCATAATACATAAACATCATAAGTACTCCATCATTACTAATTGAATATCTTCCACATCATTACAAATTTGAATATCTTCCACTTGAACCTTTTGAATCATTTGAACTGTTGTTTGTGCTGGGCTGTTTGAACCTCCATTTGTGGGCTATTTGAACTCCTGATTTAATCAAATATTAAATACATTCTAACAATATTTAAGATAAAGGTTTAGGTGATAAATAATGGGATAAAATAATTTTGATTCTATTTTTCTTTTTCAAATAAATTAAAACATAATTAAATAAATCATCAAAATAAATTGTGATTTTATTTTTCTCTTCCAAATAAATTAAAACATAATTAAACAAATCATCAAAATAAATAAGTTTTAACAATCTCTCCATTTTTATGATGGCACACAATGATATTTTGATTTGATTTGGGAGTAAGAAGTTCCCCCTCAAGTCATGCTCCCTGAATTCATTTCTAAGTACACAGGTTAGTACATGTGTAATAAATAAGCTTTAATTAGAGACATGACATGAGACTAAGATATCAAACTATAAATAGATAATCATCAGATTAGTTTTCAAATAATACCATAATTTGAAAATAATATCATAATACATAACATCATAACAAAATAATACCATAATACATAACATCATATAATTTCTCCCCCTGTGACATTATCAAAAGGAAATCATGGGTCAAAATCTGAAGGAGGAGGAAAATGATAGTGATAAATGGCATCTATACAATTCAAAACATATATATACATATATATACGATTCGTGCGCCTCTCCGTCGAAAATTGCGTCGAACATGCTTCCTCGCTTTTGCGTTAGCCGACTAACAAAAGCGAGACGGGTCAATCAACGGCCTCGGCTCTCTCTCCCTCTTTTCTTCTTCTACTCCGACTTCTTCTTAATCACGCTCTTCTCCATCTTCTTTCTCAGTCGCTTTCATCGCTTTCTTCTTCTACGTGAGAGAGATAGAACAAAAAGACTGAGCAAAGCAGAAAGGCTGCCAAAAAGGACCCTCATGTCGATTACATCTTTCTCTTCTACTTCATGGCCTTATCCCGTCCCCTTACTCTCTTTCCGGACTTAAATGATCTCGTAAGTGCTGCTGGGCCGAGTGCCCCGGCTCCTACTCTTCCCAACCTTCCTATGATGTCGATTGAGCAAATAATGGTAGCTCAATCAGACATTGAAGCCAATCATTTCACTTTGACGTCCTGTATGGAGACGATGACTGCAGTCATAAAATTGGCTCACCGACTGCAGAACAGAACGAGTGAGCTCCACTAGGTCAACGCCCAACTCTCGCTACTCCAGCGCATGTACAAGAATGCGCGAGCAGAGATTTGCACACTGAATGTCGAAAATAAAGAGCTGAAATGGAAGACTGCCTACATGGCTCGATTTGGAGCAACGTCGTTCTTGGCCTTTGATAGTCAGCGGGGAGTCGTCGCTCTCGACGAAAGCACAGGGTCAGGGCCTTCAAGGGCCTCCCAAGGTGATAAAAAGAGGAAGAAAACGATGGAAAAGGCGAATAAGTAAGATTGGCGTATGGCCATAAAAAAAATGAAGGGTTTTTTTTTTTATTTTTATGTAAATATGTTTATTTTGAGCGGCGTATGGCCGTAAAAAAATGAATGGTGTTTTTTTTTTTAAATGTAAATATTTGTATTTTGATTTGTTTTTGTTTTTATGTTTAAGTACTGGAAAATGAAATTAAAAAGCAGAAAAAAAAATAAGAAAATTAAGCCCAAACAAAAAATATAATGAAAAAATAAAAATAAAAGAAATTAAGCCTAATAGCAAAATAAATTAAAATAAAATATATTCAGCTTCGGCCGTTGATAAAGCAACATAATTTTACTTTTTGCTAAACCAAGATACTAATGAGTTACCAAGAAAGTGACAAGTGCCACTGGTGCTTTTTCTATCAAGTTTGCATCCGGCAAAGTCGGCATCCGAGTAACTAATTAAATCAAATGCAACACCTCTAGGATAAAACAGTCCCAAATTTTGAGTGCCAACAAGATATCTAAAAATTCTTTTAACAGCACTGAGATGTGATTCCTTAGGATTTGATTGATATCTAGCACACATACAAACACTAAACATAATATCGGGTCTACTTGCAGTTAAATAAAGAAGTGAGCCGATCATACCTCGATATTTTGTTTGATCAATGGACTTACCTTTTTCATCCTTGTCTAGCTTAATGGATGTGCTCATAGGTGTTCCAGCTATTTTTGAGTCATACATACCAAACTTTTTGAGTAGTTCTTTTGTGTACTTAGCTTGGTTGATAAAAATTCCTTCCTTACATTGTTTGATTTGAAGCCCAAGGAAATAATTTAGCTCCCCATCATGCTCATCTCAAACTCACCTTGCATACACTTAGCAAATTCTTACACAAGGTTTCATTAGTAGCACCAAATATAATGTCATCCACATATATTTGCACAATAAGTAAATCATCATTTTTAGTTTTAACAAAAAGTGTTGTGTCAATCGTTCCTCTAGAAAAATTATTTTCAATCAAAAATTTACTTAATCGTTCATACCATGCACGAGGTGCTTGTTTCAAACCATATAAAGCTTTTGATAGTTTAAAAACATGATTTGGAAAAGCATGATCTTCAAAACCTGGGAGTTGTTTAACATAAACTTCCTCATTTATAAAACCATTAAGAAAGGCACTTTTTACATCCATTTGATAAAGTTTGAAATCTCTAAAACATGCAAATGCAAGTAACATGCGAATGGCTTCTAATCTAGCAACCGGAGCAAAGGTTTCATCGAAATCAATACCTTCTTCTTGATTGTATCATTGTGCAACAAGTCTAGCCTTGTTTCTTATAATTGTGCCGGATTCATCAAGCTTGTTTCGAAATATCCATTTGGTATCGATAATGGTATGATCTTTAGATTTTGGCACAAGTTCCCACACTTTGTTTCTCTCAAATTGGTTAAGCTCTTCATGCATAGCTATCATCCAATATTCATCGAATTCGGCTTCTTAAAAGTTTTTAGGCTCAATATGTGAGAGAAAAGCCAAGTTACTACAAATGTTTCTAAGTGAAGAGCGAGTTTCAATACCTTTTGTAGGGTCACCTAGGATTAAATTCTTAAGGTGATTATGAACAAACTTCCATTTTCTTGGCAAATCATTATTGTTTCCTCCTTCTTCTTGAGGTGGGAGAATAGGTTGTTCAATCTCTTTGTTCAACTTACAGGGTTAGTTCTCTTCTTTGTAGATACTTGAATCTTCCACATTTCGTTCCAAATCTATATTATCACTAACAATTTACTTTTGAGTAGAGATGTTAGTTTCATCAAATGCCACATGTATAGATTCTTCCACAACAAGAGTTCTTTTATTAAAAACACGATAAATTTGCTAATTAAGGAATAGCTAAGAAAAATTGCTTCATCAGATTTTGAATCAAATTTACCTAAATTATCTTTACCATTATTATGCACAAAACATTTACAACAAAAAACATTCAAGTGACTAATGTTGGGCTTTCTATCATGCCAAAGTTCATAAGGAGTCTTTTTGAGAATAGGTCTAATTAATGCACAATTTAAAATATAGCATGCGGTGTGAACAACTTCGGCCAAAAATATTTAGGAAGATTATTTTCGCAAAGCATTGTTCTACTCATCTCTTCTAAAGTTCTATTGAGGGGTTCTAGGTGCTGAAAAATTATGTCCCATACCATACTCATCACAAAACAATTCAAATTTCTCATTTTAAATTCTCTACCATGGTTCGGTTCGAATCTTAGTAATAAGAAAGCGTTTTTCATCTTTGAATTTTTACGACAAAGTTTTGTGTTAGAAGAAGAAAATTTTTTTTCATCTTTGTGTGCTAAAAATATAACGCTGTAATCTTGACAAATCATTTAACAATAACAAGACAATAATGTTTACCACCTAGACTAGATATCCTTGAGGACCAAATAAATCCATATGCATAGTTATAAGGTCTAGTTGTGGAAATGTGAGATTTTGATTTAAATAATGTTTTAGTTTATTTTCCTTGCTTGCAAGTACTACAAAGATGATCTTTTTCAAATTTAATTTTTGGAAGTCCAATGACCAAATCCTTTCTCAAAAATTTAGCAATTAAATCCATATGAGCATGACCAAGTCTTTTATGTCATAACCAACTATTTTCATTATTAACATATAGACATTTAACATCACTAGCATAGAGATCATTGAGATGAAAAACATAAACATTATCATGACAATTACTAACGAATAAAGTTTTATAATCATTTGTGCTTTCAATTGTGCAATGTGATTTATCAAAAATAACTCGATTACCTTTATCACATAATTAACTAATACTAAGTAGATTATACTTAAGTCCATCAACAAGTAAAACATTTTCAATAGAAAGGTTAGGAGAAATACCGATGCTACCAATACTGATAATTTTTCCTTTCTTGTTGTCTCCAAAAGTAACTGATGGGTCGTTGAACACACCAAAAATAAATACTAAACTATACCAAATTCAATTAGAATAATGGCAAGTCCAGGTATCGATCCACAGGGACTATTGTGAAATTAAACTAATTTAATTGATAAATTCCTAAATTAATTTTGATAAAAAGATTGAATGATTATAACCTAATTTAATAATAAATAAATTAAACTAAGAAATTGAATTATCAAGAATAATTGAAATCTAGGTTTACTGAATTGGGAAAAATCCTAGGGTGGAGAATTCACCACTAACCACATAATTAGGGTTTCCAATTGAAATCAATTATGCTATGGTTTGAACGGATTAATGTTTCGCAATTACAAGTTCGAAGCATTTGACAAAAAGATCATCACATTCAATGTACGAGCACGAACCATCTCAAGTAATACGAATCGTTCACTCTAAACTAGGGTAGTGATACGACTCGTTCCTCGTAGTATGGTTCGTCCCATACCTTGAATGTGAAGGAAAAGAAAACAATTGTATGGATAACATTTAACAATCACAGAAAGTCAAATATTCGAAAGAATAATGAAAATTATATATAAAGAATTTCTAAAACACCATACAATGGTTCAAACCTTTACATAATATAAAATCAAAAAGAAAAACCTATTACATGGCTAGGGTTTCTTCAAAACCCTAGAAAAGACGACTAGCCACTCATGGAGGAGTGGAAGGAGGAAGATAGAGAAGAAGCCACCATGGAAGACATCTTGAAGCTTTTGCTTTCCTTCTCCTTTCCAAACCCTAGCCTCCCTCCTTAGGTTAAAACAGTTTCAGAACCCTAGAAAAGCCTTTCTCTTTTCTTTTTATACTTCTATTCATTTCCAAACAGGTTTAAAACATCAGTTTGACTTTTCCAGAAAAAGTCAACTCCGTCCAAATTTTGTCTTTTTGCCCATTTGATGCTCCGACGATGTATAACCTGATTGACATTCAGCACACATAAAATACACGGTTTGACCAGCAAGTGAAGTTAAGAGATTCTAATTAACAGCCTCAATGATGTACATTTCGGCCTTAATCACATCCCCCAACTTACTACTTGCTAGTCCTCAAGCAAGTAAAATAAAATAAAACAAAATCTATCTATTTCCTCTTTCGTGGGAAAACGGTTGCATTTAGCATATGCAACAAGCCTTTAAACCACAAGGTTACCCCAAGTGGACGAGTAAAGTCTCGTGAGGGTTTCCAGAAATGATACCCACAAACATTAGCATATTCATATATACTCAATAACAAATGATCACACTACTCCACCTAACAATCAACTTATGTGCCACTACAGTGTGATATGGAGACATCATGAGTCATTAAAGGCACAGTGACAAGCATGAAGGAACCTATTGAGTCAAAACCACAATTCAGTTAATACAAAAGTAAAGTCCCCTGTACTTGTGCATGCTAGTAAACAGTCATGAGTACCCTTGGTGTAAAGTGCAACCTCCATATTAGTTAACTATCCACTATAATAGCCCAGTGTAACTCATAATAACACCCAACATATACAGAAAAACCAACCTGTTGCAGCCAAGACTCTCAAAAGTAGTTTTTTTTTTTTTTTTTTTTTTTTTTTGACTGTGCAATGTCCTGATCCATTAAGCTTTCTAATCAACCCATGTAACAAGCATTGGGCCAATGACTCCCAAACCAGACGGTTTTAGGGCACTAGGTGTAAAGACACCCCTACGGACTTAATAACTCGAGTTGAAAAGGCTACGAATCCGAACAAGTCATTCTTCTTATTTTTCCTTAACTGTGCAATGTCCAAGTCCCTTAAGCTTTCTAATCAACCCATGTAGCAAGTTTTGGGCCAATGACTCCCAAACCAGACGGTTTTAGGGCATTAGGTGTAGAGACACCCCTACGGGCTTAATAACTCGAGTTAAAAAGGCTACGAACCCAAACAAGTCAAGTTTTTTTTTTTTTTTTTTTAAAGAATCTTGGCTCCTCATTTATTCTTTTCTGTAACTCTAGCTATTATCAATGATGTACACCAGGGATTATAATAAAAAGATCACTGCTATGATAGTGTGTTCATGTGAATTAAGGCATACTCATGACAAGTGTACTAAAATCACAAACACAAACAACTCTCCTCGTGCAAACATCACATGCAAGTATCTACCCAATAAACCCTTTTCATACAAGTCTACTATGATCTCCAAATAACATATGCAAATATCATCACCCTAACTAGCAAAAAGTCACATCAAGTGAAGTAATGCAATCAAGTGAAACAGGTATAAGCATGAATTATGAGTCAAATAGAAATGCACAAAAGAAAATATAACCCTCATCCCCCAACTTGAATATGACATTGTCCTCAATGGAAAAGTAAAGAGAAATGAGAGAATATTACCAGAATTGTAGGTGCACATCCAGGTAGACAGAGAGTAACATGTATACACTTCAAACGGGGTTTTTTTTTTTTTGAAGAAAAGAAAGAACTAAAAAGGGAAATAAAAAGAAAAATAAAAGAGACAAAGTAAGATACAGGTGGGGACTACGGGAAAGCCGGTGGTGGTGGTGGTGGCGGGAAATACTGGGACCTCTGACCTTTTTGGGGGCTCGAGCAGATACACGTTCGACTCATAGCCTGCACACACCAAAAGCAAATAGACACAAAACCGTAGAACCAATCATGAGAATAAAATAAAATGTCAAAGCACAAGTTGGCCCACTAATGTCCCACATGCAATTCCCCCTTCTTTTTTTTTTTGGTAAATAAAAACGAAAATAATTAAATAAATGAATAAAAAAAATGACCTTAAATTAAATTAACTAAATTATAAATTAAATTAAACTAAACTGAAGTATATAATAAAATAGCCTAAATGAACCGATTTTCTTTTTCTTTTTTTTTATTCTATTATTATTTTTTTTGTATTATTATTATTTTTTTGAAAAATAAAAGAGAAGAAAATTAAAAAAAATAAAAGAAAATAAAAACTAAATTACTTATTAATTAAATGAAAAATTACAGTATAGAAAAAAAAATAAAAATAACATCACTAACTACACAAGTATAATAAAAATAAAATTAAAACCAAAATCTACTAACTAATTAAACTAACCAGAATCACTAAGAAGCAAATTAAACTAAACAAATATAGCAAATTAAAAAAAAAACTAAATTAAGATTAATGTTAGCACCATGATTTCTGAAGGTTTTTTTTTTTTTTTTTTTTTTTTTTTTTTACGAAAATAGAAAATAGAAAATTAAAAATAAATAAATAAATAAATAAATAAATAAAAGTCGAATTTTTTTTTTAAATAAAAAATTATAAATAAAATAATTGTATATGTATTTATTTATTTTTAAAATTTATTTATGTATTTATTTAAAATTTATTTACTTAAATAAATGAAAAATGAAATTAAAATAATAAAAAAAATAAAAATAAATAAAGAAATAAAACAATTGTCCAAATTGCGGCGCACCTGACGGCGCTCCACTTACCATTTTCCCGCACCTGCGGGGATCAGCCGCACCTGCGGCAATTTTGATTTTTTTTTTTTTTTTTTTAACAGAAATCGGCGTCCCGCACGTGCGGGGCCCAAGCCGCACGTGCGGCTTGGTCAAGGCGCTCGGCCCGCACCTGCTTTTAAAGCAGGGGCTACTCTTGATTCAATTAATTTTTTTTTATTTTTTTTATTTACAATTGACATGTATAGCAACAAATTTTTTTTTTTTTTTTTTAAATGAACAAGTATAACTTTTTCTTTTTCTTTTTTTTTTTTTTAACACATAAAATAAACATGAAAGCATTTTTTTTTTTTTTTTTACTAACTCTCAACACCTAACAAAAGGCACCAGAGTTATGGCATAAAGTTGCCACTTCAGAATCCCCCAGGTAATAAAACCCAGCGTAGTTTATAGCCTTCGGGTTAGTACAACCCAAATATACTAAACCATTTCTACCTTCAATTGACATCCGAAATAAATAAAGCACATAAGAACATAACAGAATGCCCACTAAAGGTATAATCTTCACGCGAAAACCACGGGTACTACTTTTCTCCCTAACTGTGTTTGTAACTTTCCCTATTCTCCAACAGGGTGACAGACTAGGTTGATTCGGTATCCAGAATCGAGGCGCATAAAGCTACCTCAACCTATGGGGCTGCCATACAGAGTTCAAGCCGAGGTAGTTTTGAAGCAATCTCCACACCCCTGGGTATTTAAACCAGACTCTAGTCTCGGAAATCCCAAACCTTTGTGCTCTAGGCTTTGCCATTCGAACTCTAGTTTCCACCGTCTCAGTTGGTCTCCTAGGAACTCACTACAAACACGGTTAGGTGGCTATACCAGACCGTCAGATGCCGTTCGGGCACGGCAAACACCAAAGGAATTACACCTTTAGAGGATTTAAAGTCTCCTAGACGCTAATAAAATATGACAAGAATAAAGAAAAACAGAATAACATAGAAGGGAAAGAAAAAAAAAATAATAATAATAAAAAACAAATAAGGAATCAATCTATCAAGCATAATAAAATGGGTCCATCAAACCCCTGGGTAAAGGAAAATGATCCTTCCTAGTTGAGGAATGTAGTCTCCTATAATCAATGCACACTCGCCACCCAGTAGTGGTTCGTGTGGGGACTAACTCTCTCCCTCATTCTCAACAACGGTGATGCCCGATTTCTTGGCACCACTTGTGTGGGACTCACCCACTTGCTATCTGAGATGGGGTATATAATACCCGCATCCAACAATTTTAATACCTCCTCAACTGACCCATCAATATCAAAATTTTCAATCCCAAAATGAGCTAGACAAGCCTCTAAAGGGTCCTTTACAAGAATGGAGGGCAAAGCCTCCTCCACAATCTCATCCACAACATCCACTAATAAGCACTCCTCTCTCTCATGAGGTTGTTGGGATGCTTGGAAAATATTAAGTTTCACTTGCATGTTGCCAAATGAAACTTCCATAACCCCGGTCCGACAATTGATGCATGCATTGGCCGTAGCCAAGAAAGGTCGACCTAAGATTACCGGGATTTGTTTCTTAGAACTGGCTACCGGTTCCATATCTAACACCAAAAAGTCAACAGGGAAGTAGAACCTATCAACCTTAACTAGTACATCCTCAATCATGCCACGTGGCACTCTGAGGGACCGGTCAGCCAATTGAAGAGTGACAGTAGTGGGCTTCAACTCGCCAAGCCCAAATTCCTCGTACACAGAGTACGGCAACAAATTGACACTAGCCCCTAAATCCAATAAGGCCCTATCAATGAAATGGTCCCCTATAATGCATGCAATGGTTGGGGCTCCTGGGTCCTTAAGCTTAGGAGGTGTGTCATTCAACAAGATGGAGCTTACTTGCTCCGTGAGTAGGACCTTTTGGGACACATGTGTCCTAGATTTACGCTTTTGCGTACAAAGGTCCTTCAGAAATTTGGCATATGATGGTACTTGCTTAATCGCCTCCAACAGGGGGAGGTTGATTTTTACCTGTTTAAAGACATCCATCATTGCCTCCGTAGATGCCGTCTTCTTATTAAAAGGGGACGGTGTATCAAGGCATTGGGGAAAGGGCGCCTTAGGCACATATGGAGTGCTAGGGACTAAGTCATCCCTCTTAAGTATTTCCCCATCACCCTTGCTCGCATTAGGTGTACCCCCGTGGTCACCCTTCCTAACTCTAGTTGCATCAGACGCAACTAACTGAGGCTCTAACTTCCTACCACTTCTTAAAGCAACCACCGCCTGCACTTGCTCATGTTGCTTACCATTCCCACCCGAACTCTCTACCCCGTATTGTCCCTTAGGGTTGGCCACAGTTTGACTTGGTAATTTTCCCTCCTCTCTCCGATTCATGTTGTTAGCTATTTGACCCAATTGGGTCTCTATCTTGGCAATAGAGTGAGTGTGAGAGTGAACTATCGGTGCTAACCCTTTAAGTTCTGAGAGAACTTCTAACACCTGAGTCTCAAAGGCAGAGTTGCCCTGAGGAACAAGCGGGGGTTGTGGTTGCCGGTACGGTTGTGGGGGTCGATAAGGTTGCGGTGGTTGGTAGGATGATTGGTTGGCAAAATTATTGAAATTCTGCCTTGGTGGTGGAGGATTGTAAGAAGTGCCTTGTGAAGGGGGTCTCCATGAGAAATTAGGGTGATTTCTCCATCCCGGATTATATGTGTTGGAGTATGGGTCATTACCCGGGTTGGAGAATCCTTGAGCCGCATTCACATGCTCTTGGACTAACTCCGGAAATTGTGATGCCGAAGGGCACTCACTCAAGTCATGAGCAGGGCTCGCACAAATAACACATGCCTCGTGGAATTGAGGCTGAACTTGCTGGGTAGGGGCATGTCCCGTAGCTAATAATTGGTCCATCTTGCGGGACAATGCCTCTACTTGTTGGGCTAACTCTAGGTTTTGCCCGACCTCATAAATGCCCCCTCTTTTCGGGGCTCCAACTACGGGTTGCCGGACTTGCCGGGCTGCAGAGGCATGGTGAAGGGAATTATCACTTAAGTTCTCAAACAATTGCCATGCCTCGGCATCACTTTTAGACATAAATGTCCCACCACAGGACGAATCCACCATTTGGCGGTGTGGCTCAGTTAAGCCATAATAGAATGTTTGAACAAGTTGCCAATCAGGCACTTGGTGGTGGGGACACTGTTGGAGAAGGTCTCTAAGTCTTTCCCACGTCTCATGGAATTGCTCGCCATCCATTTGAGCAAAGTTTGTGATGGCTCGCCTAAGTTGGTTGGTTTTACCTATGGGAAAGTACTTCTCCAAGAACCGTTGCTGTAATTGGTCCCAACTTGTGATTGAATTAGCAGGTAAAGAATTTAGCCAGTGTTTGGCTTTATCCTTTAACGAGAATGGAAACAATCGCAACATTAAGGCCTCATTTGTGAAATTCTGGATCCTCACTGTCGAGCAAATTTCCAGAAATTCATTCAAATGCTTATAAGGGTCATCATGAGTTAGTCCATGGAATGATGGGAGCATTTGTATGGTGCTGGACTTAATCTCATAATGAGCAGCAGTGGTGTTGGCAATTGGATGCATGATGGTGATGTATATGCAGTGGGTGTAAAATAATCCTTAAGTGTCCGGTTGGGCACATTCGGGACATTAGGATCTGCCATCTCTAATGGCTCAATGTATGAATATGAATACTCAAGCCTAGGAACACGGGCAGAAGCCCTAAGTCTCCTAAGGGTCCTTTCTAGTTCAAGGTCCAAACACCACAATTCAGGGCGACAAGAACGACGCCCGTGCATACACTACCCAAACACACACACAACAAGTTCCGACTCTGTGCACTAAGTATGAAAGCAAAATACCAAAGGAAGAAATACTCACAGCGGTTTAACGAAAACGCTTTACTCGTCTTGCGGATGCTTGACGTGTAGACGTTGTCTCCAACCCCCAGTTGAGCTTTGACTTTCGTTTTAGCACTTTGGTGCTTTGCTTGTGAGTGTTTGCTTCTGTTTACTTACTTTAGTGCTGCGGGTTTTTTTTTTTTTAAGCTCGGCTGCACTCCGCTTGCACTTCAATGATAGCTCCAAACGCTCTGCACACTTAGCAACACCAAAAGCATAAAATCCTAAACTAAAAATTAAAATAAGAATGTAACTTTAAATTAACTAATTTCGCCAGAAGTCCCCGGCAACGGCGCCAAAATTTGATGGGTCGTTGAACACACCAAAATATAATCACTAAACTATACCAAATTCAATTAGAATAATGGCAAGTCCAGGTATCGATCCACAGGGACTATTGTGAAATTAAACTAATTTAATTGATAAATTCCTAAATTAATTTTGATAAAAAGATTGAATGATTATAACCTAATTTAATAATAAATAAATTAAACTAAAAAATTGAATTATCAAGAATAATTGAAATCTAGGTTTACTGAATTGGGAAAAAATCCTAGGGTAGAGAATTCACCACTAACCACATAATTAGGGTTTCCAATTGAAATCAATTATGCTATGGTTTGAACGGATTAATGTTTCGCAACTACAAGTTCGAAGCATTTGACAAGAAGATCATCACATTCAATGTACGAGCACGAACCATCTCAAGTAATACGAATCGTTCACTCTAAACTAAGGTAGTGATACGACTCGTTCCTCGTAGCATGGTTCGTCCCATACCTTGAATGTGAAGGAAAAGAAAACAATTGTATGGATAATATTTAACAATCACAGAAAGTCAAATATTCGAAAGAATAATGAAAATTATATATAAAGAATTTCTAAAACACCATACAATGGTTCAAACCTTTACATAATATAAAATCAAAAAGAAAAACCTATTACATGGCTAGGGTTTCTTCAAAACCCTAGAAAAGACGACTAGCCACTCATGGAGGAGTGGAAGGAGGAAGATGGAGAAGAAGCCACCATGGAAGACATCTTGAAGCTTTTGCTTTCCTTCTCCTTTCCAAACCCTAGCCTCCCTCCTTAGGTTAAAACAGTTTCAGAACCCTAGAAAAGCCTTTCTCTTTTCTTTTTATACTTCTACTCATTTCCAAACAGGTTTAAAACATCAGTTTGACTTTTCCAGAAAAAGTCAACTCCGTCCAAATTTTGTCTTTTTGCCAATTTTATGCTCCGACGATGTATAACCTGATTGACATTCAGCACACATAAAATACACGGTTTGACCAGCAAGTGAAGTTAAGAGATTCTAATTAACGGCCTCAATGATGTACATTTCGGCCTTAATCAGTAACAAAGCTTCCATCTTTGGATGATAGTGTAGTAAAGAATGATTTATCTCCAGTCATGTGTCTGGAACATCCATTATCAAGGTACCACTTCCCTTCTTTAGCTTTGGATTTAAAGCAAACCTACAATATGACAATCAAGTATTGGTTTTTGGTACCCATAGTTTCTTAGGTCCTTCTTGGTTAGTTTTTGTAATGCCCTCAAAATAATACATAGATCCCATCATTTTAGACATGCAATGGTATAAAGAAATCAACACCTTTCCATTCATCTGAGTAGTTCTTATAACAGTATTACATGTTAACAACAAAAGCAATTGCCCTACAGGCTTACAGCTTTCCAAGTTAACACTTAGTACACAAAAGAAGAGTACTAACTCTATACAAAATAAGTCATTGGCTTGATATACATGTAATACAAACAAAATAATCAAAAGAAAGTCTTCAACTCTCATATCCATCCAAGCTAAGTCCTTGGAGGTGGCATGCTACCTGTACTTGAAAATAATGTCCCATATAGGGTAAGCCAACGCCCAGTAGAGATATGCTAACCACAGTATGAGCAGTAACAAAGACATTAGCAATTGATAAATGTTTAATTTCCATAAATCAATTCATAACCCATTTCCATTACATGACCACTATGTTCATCTTTCATTTGATTTTCCATTTCTCATCATTCTTCCCAATTTACATCAACGGCTCAGAACCTGGCCAATCACTTATATGAGGCAATGACTCATATTAAACGCTCCCCGTTTTACAATAGATAAACATACTAGTTGTATTAACCTCTCAACAGATAAGCATACAAGCTGTATCTACATTTCAACAGATAAGCATATTAGCTATATCAACACTTCCAAAGATAAGCATATGAGCTGTATCAACACTTCCATAGATAAACATATGAGCTATATCAATACTTTAACTGACAAGCATATTAGCTTCATCAGTGGAGTCCATCCCCTATCTCCTCCCAAACAACATCCGGTTTAGAGGTCCATTCCCTATCTTTCCCTAAACCGTGGAGTACATTCCCTATCTTCTCCCACACACACAACGTATATACACATAGGTCATATACACAATCAATCAATACATAATGTTAATGTATTCTATCAACCGTCATACTCTATGACATATCCAATTGATTAGTTTTAGTTTGCCTAATCATCATGCATTGTCTACAACAATCAAAACTACCTCCACCGGTAGCCCAAGCAATTATTTCTAAACAGATAATAAAAGCTCCAACAGATAAAATATCAATGTTTTCAAAAGTGAGCGATTAATAAATCCAACTCCACCATTTTACAATATAATGAGTCAATTTCATTATTTCTAGCTCAATTCCATATAACCACAATTATCCCAAATTAATTATACCAATTAATTATTACAACAAATTAGGGTTTTCCACCCCGTTTCCAAATATTGACCCAATGGTCTATATATCAACAACCAACAACAATATCATTATCTTGAAATCCAAAATACACATTTTTAGAATCAAAATAACAAACCTCTTTTCATCATTTTCAAACCCTAACTCCCAAACTCAACCATTTAACAAAATGCCCAAAAATCTATGTCAAAACCCATAGTAGTGAGTAGGAATCCCTACCTCAAAAGATGAAACCCAACGAAGAAGATGACGAAAATGAAGATGCACCAAATCTCGAGATTCTTGGATCAAAAGATAGCTCACGACGATCAACAACCTTTTTGTAAAGGCCAAAGGTTTGGAAAACACTCTAGCTAGATCAACACTTAGAGAGAAGTGAAAACTTTAGAGAGAGAAGCTCTCAAATGGAGTTTTTGAAAAGTAAAAGAGAGAGTGAGGATGAAAAAGTGATTTAGAAATGCCCAACTGCCTTCTGTTATACGACATTCCTGCTCGAGCGGAGAACACAACGCTCGAGCGTAAAGAACAAATAACTAGGTCCGCTCGAGCGCCAAGACACAATAATAAAGTATATCCGCTCGAGCGCGAAAATCAGTCCGCTCGAGCGTGGATTCCCCCCTCCCAGAACTTATACCCTAAAAGTATTACCCGCTCGAGCGCCAACAATCCCGCTCAAGCGCGACCCGCTCGAGCGCAAGCAACCCGCTCGAGCGTAGAAAACACACCTGCAGAAGTTTTGCAGGGATACAAAATACTGGAAGAGTGTAAACCCCGCTCGAGCTCAAGAAGGCCCGCCCGAGCGGACAACCAAAAACCAAACTCCGCTCGAGCGTAGAATAACCCACTCGAGCGCAACACCAAAAACCTGGGCGACTAGAATTAGGACTTAGGCTCAATCAACCTGTAACACACCTGCCCAAAACATCCCCAAAACCCAAACACAAAGAGTAAAGGGCGTAAACAAGATAATTACCACTATCAACTTCACGGAACCGAGTCCGGAATACAACGGAACAGTAAAGGGACAACCGGGATCGCTATAGTTTTGTTAGATCCCTTAACAATCCAAATCTTTTTAATTCTCATGTTTATATTATTTTTGAATGGACAAGAAGATATATAATGACCTTTCTTTCTACAATAATGACAAGTAATATGAGTGCGAGTCATGAGAGGTGCCTTTTCAAAAATTATATTGAGATTCTTTTATTTTTTAATAGGGTCATATCCAATGCTCGCCTTATCAAAAACACATCTTTGATTTCCAAGAAGTATGTTAAGATTATCTCTACCTTTTACAAAATTTTCAAGTGTTTTTGTTAAATCATCAACATTGTTTTGTAAAGTAGTTTTCTCATTAGAGATGGTGTCAAAATCATTTTTCAAAACAATTTTTTCTTTCTTTAATTCTTCTACATTAATAAATAAAGATGCAACATATTTCTTCAACACATTATTTTTGGCACAAACTTTTGTAAATTCATCTTATACTTCATGGAATGCACTTTCAAGTTCTTCATAAAGAGTAGTTACCTCATCTTGAGTAGAGTCTTCATCTTCAAGAGCCATGAGAGATAAGTTGGGTACTTTATTTTCAATTTCATCACTTGAACTTTCATCTTTACTTTCTCCCCAAGCTGCTACCATGGCCTTTTTGTTTCTTTTGTAGTCTTTTCCATGATTTTTCAATTTTGGACAATCCATCTTTATATGTCCAGGATTTTTGCACTCATAGCAAATAATAGACTCTTTCTTGTTATCATTGTTGTACTCTTTCTTGAAAGGTCTTTTTCCTCTATAATTGTTTTTCTTGAAGTGCTTTTTGAGTTTTCTACTAAACATGGCATAGCTTTCATCCTCACTGGAGTTTTCATGTTCTTCTTTATTTGATGAGGCTTTGAATGCAATTCCACTTTTCTTTTTGTTTTCAACATCCTTATGTTCTTTCATGGTGATCTCATGAGTCATAAGAGAATCCATAAGCTCATCCAATCCAAGTATAGAGAGATTTTTTGCTTCTATAATGGCCGTAACCTTTGCTTCCCAATTCTTTGGTAAACACCTAAGAATTTTTTTCACCAACTCACTGTTAGTATAAGTTTTGCCAAGAGATTTCAAAGAGTTTACAATTTCAATAAATCTACTAAACATACTTGAAATAGATTCATCAGAGTTCATTTTAAATAATTCATAACTATGAATAAGCATATCAATATGAGATTCCTTCACTTGGTTTGTACCTTCATATGTTACCTCAAGTTTGTCTCAAATTTCTTTTGTCGAATCACAACTTGAAATTCTATTATACTCCTTAGAGTCTAATCCACAAAAAAGGGTGAGTTTGGCTTTAGCATTGGCTTGCAATAATTTATGATCTCTCTCATCACATTCATCTTCAGTTTTAGGTACACTAATATTATTTACTAATTTGGTAGGAATTTTTTGACCTTTGGTGACAATAATCCACATGGCATAATCAGTGGCTTGTGGGTATAGGGTCATCTTATCCTTCCAATGACTATAGTTGTTTCCGTCAAACAATGGTGGCCTATTTGTGGCTTGTCCTTCAGCTAAGGTTGCCATGGATCGAAACTCCCAGATGGTTAAATATAAAATAAGAGTCTAGGCTTTGATACCAATTGTTACCCAAAACAACCTAAGAGGGGGGGTGAATTAGGTTTTTATAAATAAAAATAATAATACCCTAATAAAAATTATGACTAGCACAATATATAAATATAGTTAATGAAATAAAAATAATTAAAATAAGTGTTCTAACAACTATGTCAGTTAATGATTTTAGCACAGTGAAAATGTGAAATATAGCTATGGCAATTTAAATAAACTAAAGAGATAAGGGAGAGAGAGGCAAACAAATTTATAGTGGTTTGGCTTTAACTCGGCCTATGTCCACTCCTCAAGCTTCACTTGAGATTTTCCACTATACTCTAGCTTCACAGGGTGCTAGTAACCTTTTCACAGATGGAGAAATCTTCCACAGGTTTTACACAGACTTTCTAAGTCAAGAATACTGAGTGTACTACACTCTTACAAGGTTGAAAAGAAGGTATTTTTACTTTCACAGAAAACTACAAGAATTATCTCTCAAAGATAGATATAAAAATGAAACTCTGATTTTTCTGTAAACCTTACACAGAAAAGATGGACTTAAAGCTATACGTCTCAATGTATAATTTCTAAAAGAGGATGTAAACAAAAATTGAAGAACACTTCTCAGAGAATTTTTCAGAGAATAGATGTGAGTGATTATAGATCAAAGAATATTTTCTGGTTTCTTTTGTAACTTGTTTATATTAGAGGCTTTGGTATATATAATGAAACTTATAGCCGTTTATAGCCGTTGTACTCCATCATTACTAATTTGAATATCTTTCACTCCATCATTACAAATTTGAATATCTTCCACTTGAACCTTTTGAACTGCTGTTGTGCTGGGTTATTTGAACCTCTGTTTTTGGGCTGTTTGAACTCCTGATTTAATCAAATATTAAATACATTCTAACAATATTTAGGATAAAGGTTTAGGTGAGAAATAATGGGACAAAATAAATTTTGATTCTATTTTTCTCTTTCAAATAAATTAAAACATAATTAAATAAATCATTAAAATAAATTGTGATTTTATTTTTCTCTTCCAAATAAATTAAAACATAATTAAACAAATCATCAAAATAAATAAGTCTAACATCATTTATAATGCCCCAACCCTTCACATGTTATCGATATTGTCCGCTTTGAGCCACGCCTATATGAATTTGTTCTTCTCAATGGATCATCCATCCCAAAACTACTCCAGTCTAAGTACGCTTAACTGGGGAGTTTTACTAGTGGTGAAATAAGGTCCCGGTGTCCCCCATCGGGAATGGAGGGGGAGTTCTTGGGCTATAACAATAAAAACCTAGACCCTTATATAGTATCGAGGCCTTTTTCCAGGTGGTGAAATTCCTAGCAGAACTCCCCAATTAAGTGTGCTTAGGCTAGAGTAGTTCTGCGATGGATGACGCACTAGGAAAAATAAATCCGTGCGGGCGTGGCCCAAAGCGGACAATATTGATAACATGTGAAGGGTAAGGGCATTACATCTTATTTATAATATTAATTATATTGAATTTCATAAATAATTAGAATCACTTTTAATTTTGTGACAATTATTTCTAATATCAAGTTATAATTTAATATCATATAAATTTATTATTTATATTTATTTAAATTACATTTTTGTAGCACAAACGGTTAAAATTATTAAATGAATGTTTCTTTTTTGTGTTATAATTTAAAATTATTATATATTTATTTAATTTATATTTTTATAGTACGAAAGGGTGGGTGTCATGTCATGTTTGTGTTGTGTCATCTCGAGTTTGTATAAGAATTACTCCAACACTAACTCGGTCAGTTTATTATTTCGTGTTATCGTATCGTGTCATTTTCAATCCATGTAAGTTTGTATCATGTCAACGTGTCATGTCAAAAAAATTCACTACTAACTAGAAAATCAAATGTATGAAAAAAATTAGAATTTTTTTTCACAAGTTAAATTTAATAAAATTAATCTCTATTAAATGAAATTATTTATAAAAAAAAAATTTGATTTTAACTTAATTTTATTTTCTTAATTCATAAAAATTATATTTTATTATTATATTTATTTATTAGATTAACTCAAATAAAAGACAAAAAATACATTAAGTTCAGTTAAAAGCAAAAATAAAACCTATATTAAACTTAAAATTGCATTTTACATACTTTTTAATAAATCAGATGTAATTACGTAAGAGATTAAAAAATGTCATGGTATTCTTTAATGAAAATAATATTAAAATGTGTAATTAATTCTTCATTATACGGATTATCCGTGTCAATTTTGTATTATACAGATTTGAAATTAACCTGACTTATTTAATATTCGTGTTATCGTCGTGTCATATACGTGTTCGTGTCAGGAAATAATCAATCTGCACCTGCTAATTTCGTGTACGATTCAAGTTGTGTTATCGTGTCATGTCACAAATTTTCACCCCTAAACAATGGAGTTAAAATTATTAAAATATACACAAATAAGTTAAAATTATTATATGTGTTGATTCAAATAAGATTTTTATAAAACAAGAAGACTAAGATTATCAAAATAAATAAAAAAATATTGTTTACCCCCCTTCTCTCTCTCTCTCTCTCTCTCTCTCATATGTATCGCATCTCTCTTTTTTTTTCTTTTTCTTTTTATTAAAATTCCAAATCAATATACTCTTACCAAAATCCTTTCTAAAATTTAATATTTAAAAGGCTTCTATTTAAAAATTTAATATTTAAATTAATTAGTAAAATATTTTTACTATGTATAATGGGAGATTTATTAAAAAAATCTTTTTTTAAGTGTTTGTATCCCAATTAGTTCATAAGATATTCTTGTATTCCAATAAGTCCTATTATTTGAACATTTGATCTATCAAATCCTAATTATCATATTTAAGGTATTTTATGAACATTTCTACCCTTAAAAATATTTTTTGAACGGTTAATAATTTGGTGATGTAAATATTCATATTTTACAATGTGAATATTCATATTGACGTGTGAATGTTCTCATTGGCAATATGAATATTCACATTGACATGTTAACATTCACATTGATAGTGTGAACATTCACATTGACGGTGTGAACATTCATATCACAAAATATTCAGACTGTAAATGTGAATATTATTAGGGGTATTTTGTTAACTATGTCACTTATAGGATTTATTAGAATATAAGAAAATAATGTGAATTAAATGGAATATAAGTAGGGAAAAAGAAATTTATGAAAAAGTGCCCCATGTAGAATTCTATTAAATTTTATTTATGGGTAATTAAATAGAAGTGTTTTAAATATTAAATTTTAGAAAGAATTTTGATAAGGATATATTGATTTGGAATTTTAATATAAAAAAGAAAAAAAAAAAAGAGAAATGCACTATATAGGAGAGAGAGAAAAAGCTAAAAATAAACAATATTTTTTTTTATTTATTTTGATAACATTTTTCAGAGTCTCAAATATTTTTTCTTCACATTATCTCATAAAAAAGTGAACCGTAAATTACACTCACCTTCACGCGGCCAAATCACACATTATTAAAAAAAATAAGGTAAATTATAAATACATTTTTTGAGATTTATTTAAAATATAAATTGTCCCTGTGGCTTAAAAATTATAAATTCTTCCTTGTCAAAATTTTTTATTTAACAGAATTAATTGAAAAAGTGAAAATTTTAACTGTTCACTTATACAATAATAAAATTATTTGAATTATTAATTGAAATAAAATTTTAATATTATTAAAAACTGTTAATTAATTTGATAATTTATTAATAAAATGACCTATTTATTATGAAATTAGAAACCTTAGGAACATAATGTAATTTTTAAAACTACATAAATAATTTATAATTTAAATAAATCTCAAAGAATGTATTTTTAATTTATTCATAAAATAATAATAAGACCTCTCTTAACTATTACTAGTAAATATTATTTTACTGTTTTTTTATTTATTAACTTGTATATTTTTACCTCTTAACTATAAAGAGATAACACTTTTACTTCTATAAACTACTCCACATCACCTCCAATAAAGAGATATCACTTTTACTTCTATAAACTACTCCACATCACCTCCAAAAAGGACATATCTGTACAATTTTTATTATTAAAATGGGTCATCATACATGTATTCATAGATGTTGAGAATAAATTGACATCCACTGGTAGTTAATGAGTGTGGACGCGCCCCGAGGGACTTGTGCTACCACAGTTCAGACTCGTTTTGTCACGGTTCTTAATCTGAATCAAAGAGTCCAAATCCGGCAAATCGTTTTGAGAAAAACAGATTTTTGAAAGAAGTGCCAAACATGGACTGCTTTGCCAGATACAGAGTCGCCACCTAAATATTTTTAGTAAGGGAATTTAGGAAACCCTGACTCGGTGCCAAAGGCCATGTGTCCGTCATCACCAAAGTTGCCTCGGCTCGGGAACTTGGGTACGATTGGGGAAGGTCAGCTATGAGCACCCCCTCTCGCTCAATCAAAGATCGGCCTCTACTAACCGTGATATCTTGTTTTGAAAACATTATATGCTCTTATTCCGGTTATTAGCCTAGAATTACTATGTTATGCGCGCAGCAAACAAGTATAGACCAAATCGCCTAAATTGGAACAAAACATTTCATGTTTGTTTTGAAAATGGTTTGCTACTCGCAAGTAGGCTAAAAATGCAGATTTTGCCACCCTCGGGTGGGCTTTAGAAAAGATGGTTTTGCCACTGTCGAGTGGGCTTAAAACTGACAGTTTTAATGTATTATTCCAATTCAGGTAATTCAACCTCCATCCACAGGCATTCAAGCAGTTATATCACATAAGCAGCTAGCCTCATGGTAATCATGCTATTATGGCAACACTCACACGCATGCGGTATGCTAGTACTCCAAGCCAAAACAGAAATTAGTTAGTAATCATATGCATGATCCTAGTTCATGTTAAGGTGGCTAATGCAACACATGCAAAATGCTACTATAATAGGCTCGGCTATCCTAAAGATGGCATGTGAAATGCTGCAACTAACAAGTACTCAACTTGAAATTGAAATACAAGTGCAGTTAGCATGATGTGCCGAGCCCGGTGCATGTAAGACAAATGAATGGATGCACGCATGCATAGCATAAGGTATGCTAAATTAAACATGACCTAATACTAACCATCAAAAGCGGGTAAGTAAAAGGGAGAAAGAAGCGGGGGTTGGAAGACATGCACGTACGCACCCACACTTATTACAATTCGCCCTCGCTCGGAGGGACCAAAAGAATATACAGGCCAAATAATAAATCAACTATCCTAGCTAATTAATTATTACAGACCCTTAATTAATTAACGAAATAAATGCAGAAAGAAGGTGGCCGCAGCCCTGCCTCGGGATGCGTGGATGATGCATGCTTGATCTGTCTCGCCCGGAAACTCGCTGCCATAGCACTGTTGCCTCTGTTTACACTGCCCTGCCCCTCTGAGGATCACACAATTTCCAGAACTGCTTTGAATCACTGCCTGAGTGTCCTGGAATGTCACCGGCCAGAACACAATTCCACTGGCCATGGGAATGGTACTATTGGCCAAAACTTGTGCTATCGACCAAACATGTTTTGCCGGTCGGCACTCAACACTGCCGGCCGGCCAATTCTTCCTGCTGAAACCTGCAGTTGATAGCAGCAGAGGGCAAGCAGTGTATGGCCTGGAATTTTCAAGCAAATGTATGCATGGACACACTCCTTATCATGCAATGGACTCAAGGGAGCATGACCCTCGACTCTCAGGCCATTAATTATGCATTTCAATGCATGATGGCCTAAGAGGCCAAGTTTGCAACTTCAATATCAAATGAAATGCATACACAAAACACATCAAAGGCCCCAACCTCTATCATGCTTGATCAAGAGGCAAGGGATGCATGCACGATGCAATGCAACCTAGGCATGGAGGCTAAGTATGCAACATGAACATGCAAATGAGCAATGTATACTAGGCACGCAACCTAAATATGTAAACATACATGGCATATAACAACATGCGACGGTGGACTTAAAATAACATGGATAGCTCGCAAGCATGCCAAAATCAGTGGCCATAATGATGCAAGTGAGGCAACAAAATACATGGAATACATGCACAATGCATTAACCAAGCTTAAGGCACAAAAATGCAACTCTACCAAAGCATGGCAAGGAGAAAATATGACATACAATGGTGCATGTTCCAGATCTGAAATGACATGCCAAATGACTCCAAAATGACCCTAAGACATGAAAACACTACCATTCAAGCATGCAAGAAGCTTCAAAACTCAAAGCTAGGCATGGGCATTGCACTACAAGCATGCATAACAAGCATTATTCGACCATGAGGCATGAAAACAGTGCTAAGGTAGTCCAAAACATGCATGAAATTAGTTCAAGGCATGGCCAAAAGGTGCTAACATGAAGGGCCAAAACAACATGCAACATAGGCTAGTAAGCATGGTTTACACTACACCTATATGAAGCATATGGGAGGTCACCAAACCAGCCAAAAACAGTAACATGGTATGTCAAATAAGCCCAAAAACCCATAGAAACAAGGTCCATGCATGCAAGAATGATACGTTCCTTTGAAAGGCTAATAAGAGGGCTACTCTACACATGCAAGAAGGACATTCAACATAGCCAAGACAACTCTGGAAATGGCTTATGGGGGTCCTAAAACCCACTAAAAAATGCCTGAAACAAAGCTTGGAAGCATGCAAGTATGGGCTCCTTTGTAAGGCCAAAAATGCAAGTAAACAAGACAATAAGGAGAGGGGATGGCCCTCTCCTTCTTAGGACCTCAAACCACCATCCTCACCACTGAAATCCCTCAAGATTTCAGTGGTGAGGAGGTCCACACAAGGTGGTCCCGGAGCTCACCAAAAATGCACAAAAAAGAGGCCAAACAAGGCCTAAGAGGGGGTAAACGACCCCAAACACAAAAGTGTTCTTAAACAAACTTCAAAAGGAGCTCAAAATAAGACTTTTTTCAGTTTATGACAAATCCAAAATATGCTTGCAAGTAAGGCTAAAAGTATGTGCAAAAACGGGGAATAAAGAGGGAATAGTGCTCACCCTTGATGAACTTCTTCAAAGCTGCGACTCCAGCAGCTTATGGACCAAAAAAGCAGCTCCTTAGGACCTCTCAAGATCCTCCAAGAAGCTTAGGTTGGTGTTGGAGGTGTTAGGCTAAAAGGTGTAGTGTAAATGTGCAAGAATTAGACCATTTTGAACCTTCTAACCCACACAAATGTAGAGAGAGAGGGAGATATAGAGAAAGAGTGATATATATATCCTATATATCAGATTTTTTTCAACCCTTGAAATGGAAGGAGAGGCTCTCCTTATATAGGCCAAGGCAAGGTGCCAAGCTTCTAAGAGAAGCTAACAAGGTCAAGCTTCTCTTGGAAGCTTAAAAGGGCCAAGCTTCTTGGAGAAGCTAAAAAGGTTCAAGCTTCTCTTGGAAGCTTAAAAGGGCCAAGCTTCTTGGAGAGGCTAAAAAGGTTTAAGCTTCTTGGAGAAGCTAAAAAGGGTCAAGCTTCTTGGAGAAACTAGAGCAAAGGTTCAAAAGGTTCAAGTTAGAACCAAGGATTCAAAAGGTTCAAGCTTCTTGGAGAAGCTAAACCAAGGGGGGTCAAAAGGTTCAAGCTTCCTCAAGAAGCTAAAACAGCGGGTTCAAAAGGTTCAAACCCCCTCAAGAAAAGGTCTCGGCTAGAAAAAGTGGCTAATCGGCCAAACCACAAAATGTTCCGACCGGCCGCAAAAAAATGCCGACCGGCCACCAAAGGTGCCGACCGACCACCAATAGTGCCGACCGACCATCACTAATGGCCGGTGGCAAGAAAACAGGGCCGGTGGCCTCAAGCCATGGCCGGTGAGGTGTGGGGATGTCCAATCAAGCCATTCCCTGTCCCCAGAAGCAAAAACAGAAGTCGAGAGGTCTTGAGGCAAGGTACGCAGCCTAAACCTCCGAGAACTCAAGACGAACACGAACATGGATGATCACCAAGTGTTCAAATGGTGACGTCCAAGTCTTGAGGACGATCAAAAATGGGGTGTCTACAGTTGCCCCTCTTTAACAGAACTCGAAAGTCATAAAAATGACGGGAGTGAATGTCAAAGCCCAGAGACGAACCATTTTTGACAAGGCCGAAGACTTAGACAAAGCATACAAGCTATAGATAAAGATATGCGCCCGAAGGCAGGGGCAAAATGCAAGACAATGCACAAAGCCGAGCATAACTTATGATCATGCAAGAAACATAGGGACGTATCCCGGTGTTTCGGAAAGGTATAAGCATTGGAACGTATTCCAAATGCTCTTAACCAAAGAGGGAGAAACATAGGGACATATCCCGGTGTTTCGAATTGAGGAGAAACATAGGGACGGATCCCGGTGTTTCGGAAAAAAGGAGAAACATAGGGACATATCCCGGTGTTTCGAATTGAGGAGAAACATAGGGACGGATCCCGGTGTTTCGGAAAAAAGGAGAAACATAGGGACATATCCCGGTGTTTCAGAAAGGGAGAAGAAACATAGGGACGTATCCCGGTGTTTTAGAATGAAGGAGAAACATAGGGACGTATCCCGGTGTTTCAGAAAAGGAGAAGAAACATAGAGACGTATCCCGGTGTTTCGGAATGAAGGAGAAACATAGGGACGTATCCCAGTGTTTCGGAAAGAGAGAGAAACATAGGGACGTATCCCGGTGTTTCAGAAAGGGAGAAGAAACATAGGGACGTATCCCGGTGTTTCAGAAAGAGAGAGGAACATAGGGACGTATCCCGGTGTTTCGGAAAGGGAGAAGAAACATAGGGACGTATCCCGGTGTTTCGGAATGAAGGAGAAACATAGGGACGTATCCCGGTGTTTCGGAATGAAGGAGAAACATAGAGACGTATCTCGGTGTTTCAGAATGAGAAAGAGAAACATAGGGACGTATCCCGGTGTTTCAGAAAGAGAGAAGAAACATAGGGACGTATCCCGGTGTTTCGGAAAGAGAGAGAAACATAGGGACGTATCCCGGTGTTTCGGAAAGGGAGAAGAAACATAGGGACGTATCCTGGTGTTTCGGAATGAAAGAAAGACATAGGGACGTATCCCGGTGTTTCGGAAAGAGAGAGAAACATAGGGACGTATCCCGGTGTTTCAGAAAGGGAGGAGAAACATAGGGACGTATCTCGGTGTTTCGGAAAGAGAGAGAAACATAGGGACGTATCCCGGTGTTTCGGAAAGGGAGAAGAAACATAGGGACGTATCCCGATGTTTCGGAATGAAGGAGAAACATAGGGATGTATCCTGGTGTTTCAGAATGAGAAAGAGAAACGTAGGGACGTATCCCGTTGTTTCGTATAAGCATTGGAATGTATTCCAAATGCTCTTGACCAAAGGGGAGAAGCATAGGGACGTGTCCCGGTGTTTAGGGATGTATCCCAGGGTTTGGGGACGTATCCCATAGTTTAGGGACGTATCCTAGTGTTTCGAAAAGAGAGAAATGTGGGGATGTATCCCGGTGTTTCAGAAAAAGAGTGCGCATAACAATGCGATTGAAATGTGCATCACAATGCAAGTGGAAAGTGCGTGACAACGCAAATGAAGAGGTGTGCATGACAATGCAAGTGAGGTGCACAAAAGAAGTGCGATAAAATGCATTTTCTATGCAAGTAAGGGGGCATTTTCTATGCAACATGGAAAGCATATTCTATGCAATATTGGAAGCAAAACATATTCTATGCGGAATCGAAAGCAAGCATATTCTATGCATGAATCATAACGATGCGCGGCACGCATGCAACAGAAGTGTATATGAAAGTTCACATTCTACGCAATAAAGGGGTATCAAACACGTACTCTGATGCCTCCGATTTACCTCTCAGAGGACTTGGCAACACGCTCAGCTCAAAAGGGGACACCCTGTCTATATTGGCGAGAGATAATATCTGCAGTTGCTTTAATTGCTGTTCTGACTTGAAGCAGGCTTAAGCTTGGGGTCGAGATACACTCATACTCCAGAGAAATGGTGAGGCTTGAGAAGGTGCACCTGGAATGCAGTCTCGGAATTTGCTGAAGTTGAAACACACTATGATGCTCCAAATTTTCCTTCTTTTCTTTTGCTTTGCAGTCTGGAACCCACATAGCTTCAGATAGGTCCTTGTTTTACTGTTCTCATGTGACCTGGGTTGAACCCTTCAATTTTATGAAAGAAACAATCCAGTTTTGCACAAATGTGGAGAATGGCACAGCACTCTGAGCACAAGATGATTTTTTTTTGAGATTGAGAAATGAGTTCTTAATCGGGTATTGAGCCGACGACTGGCCACAGCCAAAACGACTCGACGAAGAAAAAACAAAGGTAAACAACCTAAACACATCGAGACACGCTCGGAACGACTCAAAGCAAGGATCGAGAAAAACAAAACAAAAGACACGACACACAGACGTGTTACAAAGACGAAAGACCTCTCAGTGCACGAGGAGCCAGTTTCTCTGGGTATTATTTCCCACCCTTTCTCATTTGTGATTCTCACATCACTCGGCCCTCAAGCTCTGTTTTTCTTAAAAAAGCCATTTCCTTACTTTTTCTCTCAGCGCACATCTCTTTATTCTTCAATCTCTCATTTTTTATCCCTCCCCTGGGTGGTTGATGGATAAACAAGAAATTGCGGGCTCTTATCTCTAGCTTGCTGCTAGATTCTTCTTCTTGTTCACAACAGTGAGTTTCTTCCATAGAGGGGCTGCGCTACAATTGGGTGTGTAGCAAATCTGCAGCTAACATCGGTTAACGATGCTTTGTTGGGGAGTTTGGACGTGATCGGATTTGTTCAGATGAGGGAGTGGAACATCTTGTCCCATTCCAGCTCGTGCCTCGCACTTGGCTTGATACCTCGTTGTTTGGAGGATGTGAGAGCTTTCTGCCCTTTTGTGGTCAGCTTTAGTGGTGCCATTTTCTGGCAGGTACGGTGCCCTTTCTGGCAAGTAGTTGACGACGGGGGAAAGACAGAACACCTGACTCAACTGTGTCTCTAGTTCATCATTTTGACCATTTTTTGTTTTGGTTTTAAAACAATTTTGACCAACATGAAAGTTAGATTAACATGCTTGTTCAACTTTCTGATTTAAAATCATGCAAGTCAGGGTATGAGCACTGAAAATTTTCCCTTTTTAAGTCCAAGAAATGATCCAATTTTAAAAAAATATTTTGAAGTGACTAACTATTAAGAATAAAATACAAATGAGTCATCGTGCAATAGAATTTAATGTAATTTACCTTATAAAATATTACTTATGGGCCACACTATGCTTACCAATCAAATCTTTGGCGCGGTGGCGCCATTTTGCATCATATTCCTGGTGGTAGCTGCGAATTTCCCACGTCAATTGTACATTGATGAATGTACTAGGGTGTGGAATTTTTAAATGAAAATGATAGGTTATATTTTGAATTTTATTCCAAAAATAAAAAGAAAAATAACCAATAAATTTTATTTTTACTCTTAATATTATTATTGAGTCCTATTAAATTTTAATATAGGTAAATAAATCTTATTTTTCATAAAATATTTTCAAAAAGTTTAATACTCCATCATAGTGGATGTTATCTCAATTTTACTCCTCATTTATTAATATGAACAATAATTTTATAAATAATTTTAACTTAATTTAAATTTAAAATTTTAATTGTAAAAGTTATTAATATTATATTACAAAAATCATAAATAAGAATTGGATGGAAACAAGTATAGTGTAAAATATTATTCTAAATTATAAATTTTTTAGTGTAAAAAAACCTATAAGGCTAAATTTTACTAAAATTATAAAGAGTTATGAAAAATAATACTATAAAAAGTTTATATATTTTTCAATGCATGAGATAGTTGCTGAATCATATACTTATGCTTTTGTTTATGAAAAATCATTTAATTTGAACAATCAAAAATAATTTAATTATAAAATTTTAAATAAATTAAAATTATTTATGAAATTTTTGTTTATATTTTAATGAGAAAGATAAAATTAAAATAAAATATACTATTATGAACAATTTAATTTTTTTATAAAAATTTATTAAAAAGAAGGACTTATTTGTTAATATTGAAATTTGATATAAATTAATAATAAATTTTAAACAAAATAAAACTTACTGATAAGTTTTTCATTGTGGCTTATGATTTTTTAATATCATAATTTTTAAAATTAAAAAAAATTATTTTATTTAAATTAAAAATATTTATGAAATTTTGTTCATATTAAATGAGAGGTAAAATTGAGATAACATCCACCATTATAGAGTAATGAACTTTTTGAAAATATTTTATGAAAAATAAGATTTAGTTGTTCATATCGAAATTTAATAGGACTCAATAGTAATCTTAGGAGGAAAATAAGACAAAACGATTATTTTTTAAAATAATTGTGATCTATAAATATATATTTTTAAATACTATTTCTACATTTCTAGCGTTGTTGCTTCAAAAGTAATACACCTATCTTATCTCATATAAGGAAATGATATTCAACATTTTCATAGCGTTTTACAAGAAAATTATTTGGGCTTCGTATGTCAAAGGCATATGGAATTAAAAAAGCACAAAAGATGAAATAGGTTAAGTTAATAAAACAAAATGTCACATCTAAATCGTAATTATTTCATCTTTTCTCTTACAAAATTTGTAAAAGTCAAAAAAAGTCCATCGAAACAAACTTTTTAGTTCCAAACTAAAAAAGTCTGAACTCAAAAAAATCAACTAAATTTTTTTTTTGCCAAACGACAACGTAATAACCTATTGGGTTGACTCAGTGGTGAGTGGTTAATTTTTACAAAGAAAAATGTTTGAGGGCCACAATTTTTGTGGCTCAAATGGCTCAAAATTGTCAAAACGACGTCGTTTTGGCAATTTTAATATTGTTTTGTACTCAAAACGACGTCGTTTTAACAAATTCGAGCCATTTAAGCCACAAAAATTGTGGCCCTCTACCATTGCTGTTTTTACAAAAATATAAATATTAAAAAATTTATCCTTTTTTTTTTCTTTCTGAATCTATTTTTTAAGTTAATTGCTGGACTGGTGAGCTAGTGATTTCTCTCCTATTTTGAGGACTGTTTGTTGAACTTATATATCTATTAAATTATTATTATTTAATTGTATTTTTTTTATTGTAAATTCTTCTACCAATTAACTCAAAAACAAAAAATATATATTAAAAAAATCAAATATTTTATTGTCACCTTCAACATGAACTTGCGGTCGTGGATCACACTACATACTCATCAATCGGTCAATGGCATGGTGGCACCACTGTTCACCATATTCATGGTGGTAGCTGTAAATTCTCCACGTCAATTGTACTTTTGATGGATGTAACACAGGCGCTACGGTTGACAAAAAAAAACATTCGAAAAACGACAAACGGTCCGATTCATATCAAATCGTACAGTTTAATTTAATTTTTTTAATACATAAGAATTTTTTTAGTTTGATTTTTTAGTTATTTTAATTTAACTAAAAAAGTTTTGTTTGAGAAATTTTTTTGCCTTTTTTTTTTTATAATTTTATATGAGAAAAAATAAAATGATTACAGTTATAATATGTCATTTTATTTTATTGACTTTTTAACTTATTTTATCTTTTAATGAGTTAATTAGTCCCAATCTACTTTCTAAATTCGTTAAAAAAAAAAAAAAACTACTTTCCAAACGAAGTTATAGTTTAGGCTTAATTTTTGAAAACGGGCAAATCATATTTCATAATTCGTTTTGTTATTTTTATGGTAAACACTAGCGGGGGACAAGAGTGATCTACATGAATTTCAAGCTCAACCCATTTATTAAAAGACATTTACCAATCAGTTTTGTTAATTAGATTTATTTATTTATTTATTTATAGATTTTAATTGATAAATTTATTACTATAAATTTATTCATAAAAATAAGAGAGATTGGCAAATTTATCACTTGATAAATTTATATGATTAAACCATATAATACATGTTATATCATATATAACAAGGAAGTAAACAAAAACTATTAATATTAATTCAGAAATATTTACTTTGACTTTCTTTTAATGAATTTTTAAAAATATTTTAATCAATTATTTGTTTAGGGTTTTTGAATGGATTTTTTAAAATGGTGTAATTTGAGATTTTTGATTTTTTTATTATTTGAATGTATCATAAATTATGGTTTATATTGAAGAATAATTTGTGAAAAAATATAAGATATACTGAGAGTAAATTATAATCATAAATAATTTAATAGAAAGTACTGAAAAATTGAATATACTGAATAATTTCTTGTGTGTAAATAGAATCACCCTTGAACTAGGGTGGGTTGAGTTGGACGAAATAGTGGATGGATACCCAGTCAGACCTCGTTTGAGAACCATCTGTTTTAGCCAAAAAGTCAAAAAGTTACTAAATTAGCCAAAAAGTCAACAACCCATACCAAAAAGTCAAAGATTCTCTTTTCTCTCTACTTTTTGCACATCTTTTCGTAAAAAGCCAAAAAGTCATCCCAAACATACTAGTTTTTTTTAACTCATATTTTAGCAAAATAACTAAAAAGTTACTAAATTAGCATGTTCCAAACGAGGACTACTGGATTAAGCCAATGTTGTAAAAGCTACAAAAATGGTGAATATCATTTACTTTTTTTTGGGAATAAGGTAAATGTGAACTAGCAAAAAGTGATTTAGTTTGGTTTGGAATCATGATTTTTATAAATGTTGTTATCATTTACAATATAATAACAACTTAAGCACCCTGTAATATGTCATCATTTTTTAAATTAAAACGAGATTGTTTAAAAAATAGTTTTGAGTTAGCTTTACCATTATACAATACCACACTTGCAAGAGTAGAGGTTAACAACTTATAAATATGAGTAGAATGTTGCCTGTCTGATCTAAAAAATATTAATTTTTTTATTTACTATTATTTTTATATGAAATATTACAAAAGTGTATAAGGTCCTGATTCTCTATGGTTACACTTTTTCCTTTTTTTTTTTTTTTTTCTTTTTTGGTGTGGTAAAACTATGGTTACACTTTAGTCATCATTTCTTCATGACTTCGACAGAGACAAATTAATTATATGCCACTTTTATTCATCATTTCTCCATGACTCCAACCAGAGTACTTACTAGGCGTCCTGGAGTAAGATGATATGATGGTTTAAGATATTGTGGAGTAAGATGATATGATGCTTTAAGATATTGTGATTGATAAAGAAAGTAGAATTTATAATTTATATTAAATGATTGAAAAATATGAAAAATATATGAATAATTTTAAGATATTGTGATTAATTTTAGAATATAAACATATGACGCTCTAAAAATATTGAATAATTTTTCTGCCAATAAAGACAAATTAATTAAAAGCAACATGACTCACTGGACCATTGTGATAAATTCATGATTGGTGGCAGGAATAGAATTAGGAGAGATTATGTGAGGCCATGACCCCCTCCTTATTGTTTTGATTATGCCTAAACTCGTGTTTGAACCAGAAGGGAAATGCATGAGGCTAATCAACTGTATGCCAGGCTGTCGAGTCATGCTGTAACTCATCTCAGTCAGATTAAGTCAGGGGCAACGCCAAACTATATCAACCGTAGACCTGCTGCACATCCAGTTGCACCACCATCCCTCATTGGGAAAGTCCACTCGTTGCTGGCGGAAGAAATAAGTTAGAGCTGAATACTCGGGGCAAGGGTCCACCACCTTTAGCTTATCCATGAGCCATACTTGGGAAGGGATGAAAAATACGAGATTAAAGAATAGAGAGATGTGCGTGGAGAGAAAAGTAAAGAAAGGGCTTTGAGAGAAAATAGAGCATGACTGCCGAGTGATGTGCGAGGCGTATATCAGAAAGGGTAGGAAACAGTACCTGAAGAAGTAGTAGACTACCTGCAAATCTGGCTTGAACAAAAAAATGTGAAGTATATTGTTTGCTTGAACAAAAAAAAAAAAAATCTCACTTTTCTCTGACCTTGCATTCTCTTTTTATTTTGCACAAAAAAACTTCTTCATTTTCATAGTGTTTGCTTTATTTTGTGTGTGTATATATAACTTATTTTGTGTGTATTTAGTTGAATTTGAACAAGCCAAAATTGCACTATATGTTTTTTACAGAGCACATAAGTGCAACTTTGTTTTTTGCACTGTTGGACATTGTCAACTTGGTTATCAATCACTGAGATTATATTCTTTTTTAATTTGAGCCGAAGTTCAAATGAGATCAACTTCTTCAATTAGAACAAGAAAGATTGATAACTTGGGTAAGAATAATAGTGATGATGCCATAAGAAAGAAACAATTTTCTCCGAAATTATTTTGTGAATAAATTTTCAATGTATTACATAAAAGATTGGACAGGAAAAGATTAATCCCAATATTACTTTTTCCGTGCCCATATTACATATACATGTTTGGTAGTGTATATTGTGAAAATTTTTAATTCAAATTTTGGCCCTTTCTATAATGAAATTCTGGTTTCGTCCTTGATTGGTGGGATTGTTTATAACTTTGGGGTGGTTTGAAAATTAGTTATTTTGTTTGATTTTTTACTTAAAAAAATGAGAATGTGAAAATTTGTAATAACTTTTTGACTTTTAAACTAACAAAAATTCTAGAAATCCCAAAAATTCTACCAAAAGTTTACAAATGTCTTACATGGGTGTAAGATCCACATGGAATCCACATTGTGTAGGTCTCACACCCATGTAAGACATTTGATAAAACTTTTGATAGAATTTTTAAGTCCTCTAGCATTACTTTTAAACTAAAATAGTATATGTCCAAATGGGGCCTTTGTGTACTTGTAAGTTTAACTCTGCATTTCGCATGAAGATTGTGAAAATGTAAGTTTAATTACTGTAAAATTAGTTTGTTTGATCACTTTTGTATGTTGTAATATTAACATTTGGATGGATTTTAATACATTTTTTAGAAATTAGTTCTTGAATTTTTTTATTTTTTATTTTTAAATTTAAAACAACTACATATAGGCCTGATGGGTGGATTTGGAAAATATATTTTATTTAGGGTCGTTGGGCTTGGAATCACTGTATAAGCCCGATATTCAGGCCATACTAAACTTAGAGAAACATAAAATTTCTTATTAAATAATGTAAACCTGACCTAACTAATGTCCACACCTAGTGGTTAAGGGTCAATTCTTACAAAGTACAAAGTTTAAAAATTTCTCTCCTATTATGAATTGTTATTGTGTTGTTTATTTATTTTTATTTTTTCCACGTTATGAATCTCTTTCTTAAGTTCATTATTTGGCTGATGGGCTGATGATTTCTTCCCCATTTTGGGGATATTAATTGAGCTAATTGTTGGACATACATATATCTATTGGACTATGATTATGTTATTATTATTATTCTCTATATTGTAATTGACATGGGTAAGCCCATAAAGGATATGGCCCACCACCTAAGGTCCAATCCATGATTCAAATACTAAAGCCCAGCACTCGTGAAACCCGCGTTACACCAAACACCAATGATATCTAAACACTTGGCAAGTAGAGAATCACCCACATCAGCAGACAAAAATCTTGCAAAATTATTGCACCACACATCAGCCATTAATGAGTTTTCCTGCAGTATTTATTGTGATAACCCTTCCCTGTCGGGACAGAACGGCCTCACCATGAACAAGTTAAGGTAGAGCATAGACTTTTGGCCAAGGTGACAGGTTGGAAGGGACAACGAAATGATTAGCAGAAGATATAAGCAGGTATCGAAGACAAGGAAAAGGTTAAGCTTTCCTATCACTAATCTATCTCTACATTCTATCTCTCTTTCTAACTTGCTCATCGAAGGGTTCGCTGGGGGACTCCCCGTTCCCCATTGAACTCTTGTGCAGGTCTCTCTGCGGGCTTGGTACCTCGGGCACCGGTTTGGGAAGCAGATCAATCTGACCCGTTCCATCTGGAACACGCCATATCATCAGTAATCATCATAAAAAGCTCAAATAATGCTCTCAATCATATACCAAAGACAGAAAGACAGAATGACAGGGAGAGCACAATTGACCAAAATTTAAAATAGATGATAGTTGAAAGCCATCAATTAAAACCCTACCAATATGTATTGTTGCATGATCATATAAGTTTTGCTAGAATAATAGATAAGGGCTTAAAGTGCCAAGACACAATGTGCCCAAATGCCCAGTAATTATCTGCTATGTACTATCAATAATAATATGTTCAGAAATATCAATAAATTTAAGTTATATTTATGTTATTAATTACGAGAGATTTATATAGGCTTTTTTTTTTGTAAGCCTTAGCTTTCGCTTCGACAGACAGTTTCCTTTTACTAGGGTTTTCACCAAAATTATTCATATTTCTTGGTTCGTTGTTTGGTTGGAAGCTAATTGTTTTTTAATCTCTCCATATCATCAAAAGTGAACCTGAGTAACTTTCGAATGGAATTGTTTATTATTGGGATATTTATCAATAAATCCTATCTCACAAACAGTTTTACCAATTGGTCCTAAGGTTATTTCTATTGTTCTGATTAGTCCTATTAGTGGAGAAATATCTTACCAGTTGATCCTATTTCCTTTGTTTAGTAACATTGAGTGGTCAATTATACCCTTCCGTGTGTGTGTCGCGTGACATACATCATTCCAAGGCAAAAAGCATAAAGAGCCTTAGTGTACTTTGTTGATGCGTGACACCCATTGTGTGTGTCGCGTGACACTCCAAGGCAAAAAGCATAAAGAGCCTTAGTGTACTTTGTTGATATGTGACACCCATTGTGGTGTTAGTCACGTAACATATTGTGTGTGTCGCGTGACACTTCAAGGCAAAAAGCATAAAAAGCCTTAGTGTACTTTGTTGATGCGTGACACCCATTGTGTGTGTCGCATGACACTCCAAGGCAAAAAGCATAGAGAGCCTTAGTGTACTTTGTTGATGTGTGACACCATTGTGTGTGTCGCGTGACATGTTGTGTGTCACGTGACACACCCTCATAAAGAGCCTTGGTGTACTTTGTTGATGTGTGGCACCCATTGTGTGTGTCACGTGACACACCCTCATAAAGAGCATGCATCTAATAACATCTAAATGAGGGCATTAAGGTCCCTCAAAATATCCAAAGACTAAACGGTTTATTAAAAAAAAAAAATGAGACCAATTGGTTCATAAGTTTAACATTTGGGATTTATTGGTAAATTTCCCTTGTTTATTTTGCAACCAAAATTATGTAACATGGAAAAAACACTACTAAAAAAAACACTTTTTGCAACCGCTATAAGTCATCGCAAATAATAAAAATACAGTTGCAAAAGACCTTTAGCAACGGCCTATGCGACAGCAAATGGGGGTCGCGATTGGGGGGGGCGTGGCAAATACTTTTTGCGACGGCAAACCAACGGTCGCAAATTATTCGCGACCACCTAAACTACTTATGGCGACCGCTATTTTGCCGTCGCAAAAAAACAAAGAAAAATGCTAACATGTTTTTTTGGCAACGATCTTGCTTGCCTAAAAAAAAAAAGTGTAATGCTAAGCACTCTAGAAATAGCAATGCCAAGAATTTAAACAGTATATCATTGTAATTTAATCAGGCATTCAATTTGAGTCTCAAAATTGGAGCCATATGTGAAAGTTATTACAAAAAGTTCTATAACAAAAACACAATCCAAATAGAATGCTAGTAAAGCCAAAATCTACAATGGTGGTGTTCACCCCTGTACAAGGTACCAGTCGAGTTCAAATTTGTTACCAAATTCATTGTTGGTCCAATGAGTCTCTCATCACAATGATAGAAAACATGAGAACTGGTGCATAACCCCAACTCTGAAAAGAATAGCACAAAAGGTATAAAATTAAAAATTATTCAAAGTACCAAGAAAAACCTATATCCTGTTTTAAGAAAGATATTACATGTTCAAAACCGTCTTCATATTAAAAGCCAGAGTAGAAACTACGTGCAATTTAATGATAATCAATTCAACAATTGCTCACTAATGCAAGAAGTTAAGTTTAAAAAGGATAGGCCAAACTCTGGTCAAGTAAAAGTGCAATATACATTAACAGAGCTAAACAAAAGCATACCAGTAATCTACCTGCCTAGCCTCATTTACAACAACATTCAAAGCATTAGATGACAATGAATTGGCCACAGTTAAAATGTGAGTAACATTCAAGCTTTTCAATGCAAAAAATTAACTATAGCTCCAATTCGATTCATTGCTACTAAGGAAACTTTACAAATACATCTTCTTTTGAAACTTGTTGAATCAATTTCATCAATTCAAGTTCTACAATAGTAAAATACCTGTTCATCTTCTTTTGAAGCTTGTTGGATCAATTTCATCAATTCAAGTTCTACAATAGTAAAATACCTGTTCATCCATAAAGAACATCATTCTAAAGTTGTAACAAGCATAAAAGCATTTTAGCCTAGAATAATTACCAACAAGATACTAATGCATAATAAAAATAAATTCGAAAATAGCTTTGTCGCACTTAGTTGATCATTTACTGAATACCAAAATTATAATTTTGCAGTTTGATAGAAGTATATTAACCTTGATCAAATTGAAATGAAAGAATTGAATCAGTAAAGGAACAAAAACATGAAAAATAAAAATCATGGAATTCAATAACTTAAAAAGTTCTTTCCTTCAATCAATACATCTTTCACAAGAGAGTCAAACAGACTACTAAGCTTATGTGGGCCATCAAAACCACAATATAGCTGCAAATGACTATTGCCATACCTATATCTAGATTTTAACAACTCTCTTCTACTAATGTACCAGTCTCAACTCAACCTAACTTTGACTCATGAATATGATGCAGCCAAATGTTGATATATTACAAAACATTAAAGGAAAAAAAAAATCCAAATATATATTTATACACGTACATCACATTCTGATATGGTATAGGCAGTAATATGAATCAATTTTTGTCCAAAGAGTTGTCATAAAACAGTAACAAGAATTTGTTGACAAAGAATTCATCATTTAGCTTGATGAATTCAGAACACACAAGTTAAATCTCAACCACACAAAACAGAAATGATGTTATGTACACCTACCTATAAGCTCCACCTAAGAAGAACCTTCAATTATTCAAGATATCACTCACTTTCCCTTTCTAGGGCCTTCAATTATTAAGAGACTACTCATTTTCAATTATTATCTTTGGTTGTTATGTTTTCAACACAATTAAGCATTGTCATCTTACTTGATCAAAACTACAGGCAACAACAGCTAATCAACTCTCCATGATCACAAGAGAGAATACCTAGATTTTAATATTGCATCATCTATACACAACTATGAACATACTTGACATTATTTTATTATTCACATGAATGGATGCAAAGCGAAGTGAATCGAACTAAATATCAGTTTGAGACCAAATCAAACTGTAGCAGTAAATTTTACCTAGCAGAAGAAATTGATCCAAATCAAAAGTCAGCCTACTGAGTGCAGAGGGAAGGACAGAGAAGAGTGTGCAAAGCCCTCACGAATGTATCAATTGAGATAAGAAAATACAAGCCAATATTGTTCCAGTTAAAACACTGATGAACAAATTAATTTTTTTAAAAGATTTGTGTATTAAACATATGCACCAAAAACTACATAGGAACATAACAGTTGATCAAATTCAATTGTATTTTGACAGCCCCTATGTAACAAAAACATAAAAGATCACAAAAAGGTGTAGATAGTTCAGAGTTTTCATCATGGTGACCTGACAAGAAGTCAAAGTTTCTCTCAACTAAACCTAATATATAAGAAATTAAAAGCGGCAAGAAGTCAAAGTCCATTCCACCTTTTTAAGACATTTAAAACACAATTTAAGGTTTGAACCATAGGAGTTTCCTTGCAATTCCTATCTCACATTACAACAAACCAGTGATCACCATTCTCACATGAATAAGATCTACAATGCTTAAATGGTATATATATAGAATACTAATTCATTTTGTAGATAATGCGACAATATGTAGTAGTACAAAAGTTCATAAATTCTACAATAATGAAAAATTAGAATGCAATTAGACAGACAAGCGTTGCACCATAATGGTTTGAACTTTTAGTTAATGCTAATGTCTCAAAGAGAGGTTTTTTCCAACGTTGTCACTGTCAATGACATTGGTATGTGTTACAAGGGATAAAACCATATGCAAGCTTCATAAAAATAAGTAACTGTTTTTTATGCATGTTCATCCACATTGACTCCATCAATATATCAAAGTTCACAATACAATACACAGCACTCCCTAAGTGGTGTGCAAGCTATGCATTTAATTTTTCCTGCACAAAGACTTAAACATGTATAGGTGTTTGAGCTGTTTTTCTTGATACTTGAGTTTTGCACATAAAGATTTGATATCAGTATACAAAAACTCCTCCATCTCTGTTTTTCATCACAGCTAGAGAGAGAGAGAGAGAGAGAGAGAGAGAGAGAAGGGAGGGGGGGAAGCTATTTTTCTTGATACTTGAGCTTTAGAACAGTGACTAATTTTCTAATTTAGCAAAGCTCTTACACCAGAAGAAGAATATGAACATATGCTGGTATTATGTCAAAATATTTTGCATTTGTTACACTACTAAATATCAAATTAAGCATCTAATTGATTGGGTGCAACATTCTTGACACATATCTAGCAAAGCTGTTTGTCTGTTGTGTTTTTGTCATTAAATATGCTTGCAATGGTCCATTTGTAGTACTAGCCAGATAGCTCAATCCCTGTTCAGTTCAGTTCCCCATAGCAATGTCTAATAGTTTTATCTTTATGATCCAATTAAAAAACTGATGAACAAATTAAAATTTTTTAAAAGATTTATGTATTTGTTAGTAAAAGTGAGCATATATTTTTTAATTTATTCTTTTCATATCTGTCTTATTTTATTTCAACACTAGGACATTTTATCTTCCAATTTCAAATTTACCAGTTCTTGCCTCAACAAATTCAAACTTGCTGATAATCAATGAAACAGCAAATTCGAAACAAATCTATGAATCAAAACTTTTCATTCAATCACAAATGCTATATATTGAACTTACAAAACAACAAAATTCACCAAATGCAGCAATAATTCACACTCAAACAAAAAACTACAAACAGATACATGAATCTTGTACATATATATATATATATAGAGAGAGAGAGAGAGACACCGAGAGAGAGAGAGGGGGGGAAATACGAAGAAGTGATTGAATTACAACAAGTTTAGAAGATAAGAAACAAGAGATCGAAGTACAGAGACGACGAAGTTGAAATACGAATGAATGATTCGAAGAGAAACTGAGACGAGAGAGAGAGAGAGTTCATACCGTTGGAGGTCTCTTCTTCATATGACCATAGCGATCTATTGAGAAGGAAACAGAGAGCGAAATCGAGAGAGGGAAATCAGATTCTCTTGATTGAGCGAAATCAGATTCGGGAAATGAGAGTCTAGGGCTAGTTTTACACAATCCCTGAGATGGTAGCTTTTTATCTTGGTAAGGAATATCCTAAATCATAGGTTTAAGTAAAAAGGAAAATAAATAAAAGAAAATGGGAAAGGCAAAACGATTTTGCTATCCCTAATTTGCTTCGGTTGATTTGCCATTGCAAATAATTTTTTTTTTGTGACGGCTAAATAATCAGTCGCAAAAAAATAGACACAAAAAATAATTTTTCTAGTAGTGAAAATAGATTAAATTATTGAAACCATACATTATAGTTAGGATTGGAACTTCATTTTTTGGCCCCAAGTATAAAATATTATGGTACCTATAGTACTGCATGAAAATAGCACTCACATAATCAAAGGGAGAAAAAAAAAATTTTGTATCAAGTTTTAAAATATAGGAGATAATTGGAAGCCGATTATGATAAGAAAGTTTAACAAATTTCACAAATATTATGCATACGAGACTATAGAATATATGCCTTGAGGAGTGCAATAAATGACTTCTTGTTTACAACTTTTTCTATATCACTCAAACCAAAAACAGTTTTGAGGCTCTTGTAACCATTCTTTTGAAGCATAACATCATTGAATTGTTCAAGCCTGTAAAAAATTTACAATTTCACTTTAATGGATGTTACAAGATTTAATGTCTTTAAGAAAAGAGTATTGTCGTACTAACAAAATCAATGTATAGAGTTCTTACACAGAATGACGTGACTCAGTTGGGGTCTTTTGTTTTAAAATAAAAACCCATCGCCATGTCATCTTGAATAGGTTTTATTAATAGTTTTTCTATGAGATTATAAATTTGCTTAAGAAAATCTAGATGGTAAGTGATGGGTCGTTTCACACACTAAAAATAAATACTAAACTATATCAAATTCCTTAGAATAATGGCAAGTCCCAGTATCGATCCATAGGGACAATTGTGAAATTAAACTAATTTAATTGTTAAATTCCTAAATTGATTTTGATAAAAAGATTGATGGATTCATAAACTAGTAATAACTAAAATAAACTAAAAGATTAAACTAGCAATTATAAATAAATTTGGAATTATTGATTTTTGAGAAAAATCTAGGGTAATGAGTTCACCACTAGTTACATAAAAAAAGCTTCAATTTGAGATTTAATTATGTTACGGTTCAAACTAAATAATACTTTGCAACTACAAACTCGAAGCATTTATCAAGAAAATTAACATGTTCAATGTATAGGTACAAACCATCTCAAGTAGTACGAGTCGTTCGCTCTAAACTAGGATAGTAACATGACTCGTCCCTCGTAGTATGGCTCGTCTCATACCTTGAACATGAAAGAGTAGAAAACTATTGTATGGAAAGTATTCAACAATCATAAAAAGCAGAATATTCGAAGAAATAATGGAAAGTTATATTAGAAAACTTCTTAAGAACGATACAATTGTTCAAACCATTACATAAAAAGAAAACAAAAAAGAAAACCTATTTACATGGCTAGGGTTTTATCAAAATCCTAGAAAAATGAGCATAGCCACTCATGGAGGAGTGAGAAGAAGTAGAGGGAGAAGAAGCCACCATAGGAAACATTCTTCAAGCTTCAAGTTATTTTCCTCTAAACCCTAGCCTCTCTTTCCCTTTTCTCTGAAATCTTTTCGAACCTCTTTTCAGCCTCTTTTTTTTCTTTTTATTCCCAACAGAAAAGCCTTAAATTTTCACACACGCAACCCTAGGTGGGCCACTCAAGCTCTCATGTGGGCCGCATGTGCGGTGGAGCTTGGCCACACATACGGTGAGGTGGCAAGCCGGGATTTTTCGCTCCTCGCAAGGAGAATCTGTTTTGGCGCCCTTTTTGCTTGAATTTGCGTGTTGCCTACCAAATCTGCACAAGTGCACAGAACACTTCATCTCCACCAAATAAACAACATTGAAAGACTAATAATGTAACTTAAGTGGCCTCAATGTGATATCTATTGGCCTACATCACATCTCCCAACTTACATTTTGCTAGTCCTCGAGCAAAACAAAAGAAATAAGAGAAGTAAAATAAAATAACTCTCAGCCACTTTCATAGGGATCACGATTGCATTTAGCATATGCAACAAGCTTTTAAACCATAAGGTTACCCCAAGTGGACGAGTATAGTCTCATGAGGGTTTCTAGAAATGATACCTACAAACATTAACATATTCACATCTGCCCAACAACAATAAGTAATCACACTACTCCAATTGTCAATTAACTTATGTGCCAGCTACAATGTAATATTAAGACATAATGAGTCATTGAAGGCACAGTGGACAAGCACAAATTAATTTATTGAGTAAAAATCACAATTCAGTTAATACAAAAGTAAAGTCCCCTGTATTTGTGAATGCTAGAAAACACATTATCGGTGTCCTTGGGCTTAATAACTCAAGCACTAGATGCGAAGACACCCCTATGGGCTTAATAACTCGAGCTGAAAAAGGCTACGAACCCGAACAAGTCTTTATTTATTTTTATTTTTTTCTTAACTGTGCAATGACCCTTAAGTTTTTTTAATTAACTCATGTAGCAAATATTGGGCTAATGACTCCCAAACCAAACGGTTTTAGGGCACTAGGTGTAGAGACACCCCTACGGGCTTAATAACTCGAGTTAAAGAGGCTACGAATCCAAACAAGTTAAGTTTTGTTTTGTTTTGATTTGTTTGTTTTTGAGAATCAAGACTACTCATTTATTCTTTTTTGCAACACTAGCAATTATCAAGTCAAATGTGTTTATGTGAATCAAGGCATACTCATGACAAGTGTACTAATACCACAAAAACAAATAACTCTTCTAGTGCAAACATCACATGCGGGTATTTACCCAATAAACCCTTTTCATACAAGTACACTATGCTCCTTGTAGACAGCCCCGAACTCCGCTCCGTGCGCGAGGGCACGAATTGTAGTTCTAGCTACTACAGTTCAGACTCCTGTCACGGTTCTGAATCTAATCTCACAAAGTGCAATGTAAGACTGATAAATCACCAAAGAATCCAAATCCGGCAATTGGTTTTGAAAAATCAATTTTGAATCAAAAAGCGCCAAACATGGACTACTTTGCCAGATTTCAGAGTTGCCACCTAAACATTTTGTTTTGGGAAATTTAGGAAACCCTGACTCGTGCCAAAGGCCACGTGTCCGTCATCACCAAAGTTGCCTCGGCTCGGGAACTTGGGTACGAGGGGGGAAGGTCCTGAAATGAGTACCCCCGTTCGCCCGATCAAAGGATCGGCCTCTACTAACATGACATGTTGTTTTTGAAAACACATGTGTTCTTATTCCGGTTTATTAGCTAACCTTACTATGTGATGCGTACAACACACAAGTATAGACTAAATCACTCAATTTGGAACAAAACATCTCATGTTTGTTTGTGAAAATGGTTTGAAGGAGCTACTCGCAAGTAGGCTAAAGCGCGGTTTTGCCACCGCAAGTGGGCTTAAAACAACATGATTTTGCCACTCCGCAAAGTGGGCTTAAAACGCACATTTTGATGAATTGTTCCAATTCAAGCAATGAAGCCATCATCCACAGGCATTCATGCAGTTATAGCAATTAAGCAAATATCCTCATGGCAAGCATGCTGTCATGGCAGTCACTTACACACATGCAAGGATGCTAAAGCATAAACACTTACAGTGTTCTCCGAGCCAAGAAAGAAGCTAGTTAGTAATCAATGCATGATCCTAGCTATGTTAACAATGCCTAATGCAACACATGCAAAAATGCAACTAAAATAGGCTCGACTATCTAAGATGGCATATGAATGCTACTTGATAACATGTATTCAAGTTGGTATTGAAATTCAATGCAGTTTGAATGATGCGCCGAGCCCGGTGCATGCAAGACAGATGAGTGGATGCACGCATACAAGCATAAGGTATGCTCATTGAAACATGCCCTAATCTAACCACTGAAAGCGAGTAAATAAAAGGGAGAAAGAAATGGTTTGGAAGACATGCATCACACATACGCACACTTATTACAACATCGCCCTCTCGGAGGAGGGTCCGAATAATAAGCTAACTAGCTACGCTAATTAAACTAATTATTACAAGTCAACTAATTAACTAACTTAGCTAATTAATTATTACAAAACTTTTAACTAATTAAACAAATTAATTAAGTTACAAAACCAACTAAGTAAAAAAAGGAACTAAATTAGGCTGCCACATCTCTGCTTCGGAATGATGAATGATGCATGCTCGGTCGCATCCTCCCGGAAATCCACTACCGTGCCTCATGATGCCTCTATTTGCACTCTTTTGGTCTTCTGAAAATTGCCAACTTCCAGGTTGCTTTTGACCCATCTCAGGAACATACTGAGGAATGATCGACCAAATACGGTGGCCATCGGCCAAATTTGATAGCCGATCGGCAGATTTTGTGGCCGATCGGCAGCTTTCATGGCCGATTGGCCACTGCTTCCTGCAATTTCTCCTTTTGCTGCAACAGAGCACTAACAGAGGCATGGCAGTGTATTTGCAAGAAAATGTGTGTGCAAGCACACCCCTTATCATGTCTCAAGCTCAAAGGAGTGTAGTGCTCGGCTCTCGAGCCATCAATCACGTATCTCAATGCATGATGGCCAAAGAGGCCAAGTTGCACAAGTAAATGAATGCACAAATAGACTGGATGAGCCTCCACCCTATCATGCACGATCAAGGGTGTCGACGACTAAGAAATGAGGCACGTTTCATCACTTTGAGTATGAAACGTCCCTCGTTTCTCGTGTTTGGATTAACGTCCGATCCAAACACATGCAATGTAACATAAACTGTTAGCTTGGCATGTTTTACTTCAATTCAATTTGTTTACTTATTTTAGATTACCAATTAATCCTTTAACCGGTTAAGTCCAAAAGTGAGAAGTCCTCTAAATGGAAAGACGGACTAAGCCTCAAGCATCTTGAGCATGAAAGAAGCATCATGCCGTTGGTTAGTAGAAACCCTCAAGAGAAGGCTAAAACCATTAGGCATGAACGCCTCGATTTCGTGCTCAAACCAACAAAGGGCTTAAAACCTCTTTCAAAGCGATATAACAAATGAAGAATGAGGTGCAATGACATATATTTCAGCACTGAAATGGCATGCAAAAGACACTAAATCATGCAAGACATGTTAAAGGCCAAAGGTATGAAAACGAGTGAAGTGTATTACACTAGAGGCATGCAACATCAAACTCAAATGGCCAAACCAGCTCTGGACAAAGCTAAATCATGCTAAAACAGAGGCCTAGATATGCTGAAACTTAGGCACAAAAGGCAAGAAAATCATACTCATGCAATGACTCGCAAACAAGGCATAAAGGTGTAACTCTCAAGAGCACTTAAAGAGTGAAAAAATGGAAGTGTGACAACATTATATGCTCTAAAATAACATACCAAATGATGCCAAGACATGCAAATACCTCAAGCCAAGCATGCAAGATACCTCAAAACTCAAAGCTAGTCAAGGCTACTGCACTACAAGCATGCACAACAAGCATCATACGGCCAAGAAGGCTTAAAACAGTCCTAAAGCATGCCAAAACATTATTAAAAATGTGCTGGAATGGAGCCAATACATGCTAAAATAATGGGCTACAACATCAAGCATGCAAGGTTAGCAAAGAGGATTTACACTACAAGTGCAACAAGCATGCAAGAAGTGACCAAGACAGCCAAAAACAGAGTTATGGCAGGTCTGAAAAGTCACAAAAATGAGCCTAAACAAAGCCACAAAGAAGTAAAAACACATGCTCATTTGGTTGGCCACCAACACATGCTAAGAAGACAAGAGGAGGGGGGACCACCCCCTCCTATTTTGAGCCTCAAAATAAGTTTTCTACCACTAAAATTCCTCTGGAATTCAGTGGTTTTAAGGCCAAAAAGAAGTTGTTTGAAAAGCTTGAAAGTTAGCTCAAAAGGCCATACAAGCCAAGGAGCAAAAGGGAGGAAACACCCCCTAGCGAAACAAGGCTCAAACTACCATTTTGAGGATTGAAAAACAGGTTTTTTTTCAGTTCAAAAACACCCCCAAAACAGCCCCAAAGTAGTTGAAGAAGATAGCAAAATAAGCTATGCAAAACAAGTTTAAAGGGTAGAGTTTATACCTCTTGAAGCCGAGCACCAAAACAAGCAAAAATCTAAGCTCAAATCACCTTTTGGAGCTCAAACAAAGTCCCAAGTAAGCTTCAAGCAACCTCCTCCCAAAGATAGGCAACTTTGATCAAGGATGCATAGGCAAACTAGACATGTTTCTCTACTTCTATGCACAAAGGGCAAGAGAGAGAGGCATAGATTTAGCTCTAAAAATTGTAGAGAGAGAGAGATTTTAGTGTGAGAAACTCTCAAACTTTCCAAAATGTTCTAACTTAGGAGATATATGAGATATGGCTTCATATATAGCAAAAAGCAAGAGCTTGGTCAAAAATATCTGAGTTAGGTCAACTGGCACAAGCTGGAAACAGCTGGAGGAGAAATATCTTCAAAAAAAATGAATTTGGGTCACTCTTGGCCGATCGGCCATCTTTGGTGCCGACCTGCTACTTGTGATGGCCGATCTGCTACTTTTTTGGCCGATCGGCCACAAAAGTTTGCTTTCCAAGCCCAACTTCAAATGGGCATAACTCCTTCATCTGGACTCCTTTGCTAGTCATTATTATGTCCAAATTGAAGCCTTGGAAGTAATATTTCCAATGGTGGTAGCCTTGCATCAAAATTCCAACTGTGCAAAAAGTTATGCCTGTTTTGGTGAAGCCGCTCAGTTTCGGTCCAACCGGATTGATGCCCAACTTCAACCAACCATATCTCCCCCATCCGAACTCGGCTTTAGGAGATTCTTCAGTGTAAAATGAAGCCCCAGAAGTCTTATTTCCAACGGTGGTGTCCTCATAGCTTAAATCCAAGTATACAAAATGATAGGCGCGATTTGGCGAGGACTGCTTGTCTCTCTCTTAACGATTAATGCCCATATTCTTCCCCAACTTGGTTTCTTCCCTCTTCTCCAATTTTCCACAACTCCAAACCCCCAAACAAGATGTTTTGAAAGATTTTTCAAAGATTTCAACTCTCTTTCATTCATTTCCACTTTGTCCTTGCTCCGTTTGCTGAAAAACGCAACATTTAACAAAATGAGAGCGTCGGAACATTGCAGAAACTTTGTTCCAAAAATGTTTTAAAAGAGGGGGTTTTAAAGTCTAAAATCTTTTGATCAAGATTGTTTTGGTCCAAAAGAGGTATGAAGTTGGGATTTGTCGCTCTCCTTACTGAAGAAATTGAACCTTTGCCCTGCAAACCTTTTACCACCAAGTAAACCATCAGTAGTGCCCAAGTCTTAAGGGCGGTCAAAAATGGGGTGTCTACAGTTGCCTCTCTTTGACAGAGCTCAGAAGTCATGAAATGACGTGAGTGAATGTCAAAGCCCAGAGACGACCTATTTTTGACAAGGTCGAAGACTTGGACAAACAAACAAAATACAGATAAATAAATGGTTGTGCCCGCAGGCTGCCTACGTATCCTTTTGCAAGGAATCAAACCAGCGTAGTTCAGGGGCATAATGCAAAATGATATGCAATACAACAAAACAGTTAAGATGATATATAGGGCAATGGAATAATGCAAATGATATGAAATGTAATTGAGATAATCAAACCATAAGCAGTGCAAAACCACACAAATATCATAAAGGGATGGAGATGCAATATCAAACTACGTTTAACACAGAAAAGGTGCCGGAAACCTTAAACCACAACTCTCTTAGTGCGATAGGTGTGTGCACAGGCAGAACTGTGTGTTTCGCAGAAAGCATACAAGTAATTGGGTGGCATGATACAAGTGAGGAATGATGCGCTGAGGAAAGATGGCATGATACAAGTGAGGAATGATGCGCTGAGGAAAGATCGTGATCCTACATGCTGAACGAAACAAAATACGATGCAATGGATGAAGTGAATAAGGCGCGCGGCCAAACCACATCTTGCCTAGAAAAGGCATGGACACAAACTAGACCACGTCTAACACAGAAAAGGTGCCGACTCCCTCAGACCACAATTCTCTTAGTGGAATAGGCGCGTACACATAATCACAGAAACATGCTTAAACACGAAAAGTATAGGCACATGCCGGACTAAGCTTAACATGGAAAGGACGCAAGCGATAAATGGACAATGTAGTACATGCATGCAATATATTCTCTATGCAATGCAATAGACATAACAGATGTGATGCAATAGATAATAGATGCGATGTAACAAATAGTACAGTAGATGCAAAGGGTGACATACTCCAACCATGCTGGAATCGTGAGAGGAGGAAAAACAAATCCCAAACACGTCGAAATCGTGAGAAGAGGCCTGAAAACAACCGCCTAGGTGCGCGCACAACGCAACCTGAGATAAATTCTAAACACATTGAAATCGTGTGAGGAAAAGAACACTCTAACCATGCTGAAATCGTGAGAAGAGGTCCGAAAACAAACCGCCCAGGTGCGCGCACGACGCAATCCTGAGATAAATTCCAAACGAGCTGAAATTGTGTGAGGAAATGAACACTCTAACCACGCTGAAATCGTGAGAAGAGGCCCGAAAACAACCACCCAGGTGCGCGCACGACGCAACCTGAGATAAATTCCAAACACGTTGAAATTGTGTAAGGAAAGGGACACTCTAACCACGCTGAAAATCGTGAGAAGAGGCCCGAAAACAACCGCCCAGGTGCGCACACGACGCAACCTGAGATAAATTCCAAACACGCTGAAATCGTGTGAGAAAAGGAACACTCTAACCATGCTGAAATCGTGAGAAGAGGCCTGAAAACAACCGCCCAGGTGCGCGCACGACGCAATCCTGAGATAAATTCCAAACACGCTGAAATCGTGTGAGGAAAGGGACACTCTAACCACGCTGAAATCGTGAGAAGGGGCCCAAAAACAACCACCCAGGTGCATGCATGATGCAATCCTGAGATAAATTCCAACACGCTGAAATCGTGTGAGGAAAAGAACACTCTAACCACGCTGAAACCGTGAAAAGAGGTCTGAGCAAAGCAATCAGGAGCGCACTCGACGCAATCTGAGATAAATTCCAAACACGCTGAAATCGTGTGAGGAAAGAAACACTCTAACCGCGCCGAAATCGCGAGAAGAGGCCTGAAAACAACCGCCTAGGTGCGCGCGCAACGCAACCTAACCTGAGATAAGTCCCGAGGGATAGCGATCCTAAACTACTCAGCGTAAAAGGATAAACGATAGAAGATAACACAAGATGCAAATGAATGCAATAAGTGTGATGATACGATACATGTTACAAGCAATGTAGAGCATGATGTTTAGGGAATGCAATAAACAAACAAAGCGGCACTTTAGAAAGCACCTCATGGGAGGAGTGGCAATGAACAGCTCTACTCTGATGGGGATCTCCCCCCCCCCTTTGTGTTCTTCGAACTCCTACCTTCAACTCACAGTTCAAAGGTTCTGAAATACTGACAAGGAGTAACCTCTGCATGTGGAAGCCACGGATGCCGCTTTTCTTTCTGATCATATTCACAACTTTCCCTATTCTCCAATGGGGTGACAGACTAGGTTGGTTCAGTATCCAGAATTGAGGCGCATACACATGCTATCTCAATCTATGGGCTGCCATACAGATTTCAAGCCGAGGATACACCCCTGGGTATTTAAACCAGATTTTAGTCTCAGAAATTTCAAACCTTTGTGTTCTAGGCGACAGCCATTCGAACTCTAGTTTCCACCGTCGCAGTTGGTCTCCTAAGAACTCATTGCAAACACAGCGAAGATAACTCTGGCGGGGAATGGTACTCAGGGAGAGCACTTCTGATTGCCATTCTGGCTTAAAGCAGACTTGAGCTTGAAATTGAGGTAGAGGCGCACTCATACTTCGGAGCATTGACAAGGCTTAAAGAGGCACATTCGGAATGCAATCTTGGAAACTTTTCTGAAGTTGAAACAAACTAAGATGCTCCAAATTTTCCCTCTTTTCTTTTGCTTTGCAGTCTGGAACCCATATAGCTTCATATAGGTCCTAGTTTTACTATTCTCACATGACCTGGGTTGAACCCTGCAGTTTTATAAAAGAACAAATCATGTTTTGCACAAATGTAGAGAACGACATGGCACTCTGAGCACAAAACGATTTATTTTTGAAATTGAGAAATGAATTCTTGACCGGGTATTGAGCCTACGACTGACCACAGTCAAAATGACTCAACAAAGGAAAACAAAGGTAAAACAACCTAAACACATCTATTAACACTCGAAACGACTCAAAACAAGAATCGAGACAAACAAAAACAACAGACACGACACTCAGACGTGTTTCAATGACGAGAGACCTCTCAGTTCACGGGGAGCCCACAGCTTCTCCGGGTATTGTTTCCCACCCTTTCTTATTTGTGATTCTCACATCACTCTGGCACTTAATCTCTTGTTTTCTGAAAAAGCCATTTTCTCACTTTTTCTCTCAGCGGGCATCTCTCTATTCTTTAATCTCTTTGATTTTTTTTTATCCTTCCCCTGGGTGGTTGATGGATAAACAGGAAGTTGTAGGCTCTTGCCCCTGGTATTCTACCAGATTCTTCTTTTTTCGCTCACATCTAGTGAGTTCTCCCACAGAGAGGTTGCGGTGCGACCAGATGCGCAGTAGATCTGCAACTGATATCGGTTGATGATGCGCTTGGCCAGCTCAGATATGATTAGACCTGTCCAGATGAGGGAGTGGAATATCTTGATCCATTCCAGTTCGTGCTTCGCACTTGGCTTGATATCTCGCTGCTTGGAGGATGAGAGAGCTTTCACCATTTGTTGTTAGCTTCAGTTGTGCCCTTTCTGGCGAATATGGTGCCCTTTCAGCAAGTATGGTGCCCTTTCTGACAAATGCATTAACAACGGGGAAAAGACAGGAAGCCTGACTCAACTGTGCCCCTAGTTCATCATTTTGACCATATTTTGTGTTTTCGACTTCTGCTAAAACAATTTTGAACAAAATGAGAGTTAGATTAACACGCTTGTTCAATTTTCTGATTTGAAATCATGCGGGTCAAGTTATGAGCACTGAAAATTTTCTTTTTTTGGGTCCAAGAAATGGTCCAGTTTTGGAAAAATGGAATAATTTTCGAGAGAATTAGTCAACTTCATTAAAAATTCTCAAAAACTATTTTTTGCAAATGGCCACTGCTCGACCAACATAGAATTTACTCTTGAGATGCACAACCTCAGATCCAAAACAATGGAAAATTGCCTCTTGTCCGAATGGTACTGCACGACACCAAATCTAGCAACGAAAAGTTGCCCCTTGTTTGAATGGCAACTCACGGCAATGGAAAATTGCCCCTTGTCTGAATGGCACCACAGCACACTGTAATTAGTCCCCAGGGTGACGATCACAACCGAACTCTCAGATACAGAGAAGACAAAAATGATCAGAACCATTACATGGACACAGTTGAATTGGAAGTGTTTATGGCTGGACTTCAGAATGAAGTTACCTCCGTATCCCAAAGATGGGAATCAAGCCTGACGTAGTTCCGGGTTAAGGTACACTCGAGTATTTAACCTCTCCTTTTGCGCTCTAACTTTTACCAAGGCCGCCCTTTCGGGTTTTCAACCTTGCGAGCTCTGTTTTTCTTTTCTTTTCTTCATTTTCCAATCTTTTCTTTTCTTTTTCTTACTCTAACTTTTGCCTGGGTCGCCCTTCTAGGTTTTCGGCCCAGCGAGCCTCTCAAGGGTAAAAGTGTAGCTTTGTCCATGTTGACTGGTCGTAGGATCTCGAAGCCATCTGAATCCAGGAGAATGGCTGTTGTTTGTTGATGATGTAGAAGTCCATCCAATGGGGGGCTGAATTTGCCCCTAGTGTTGCGGTTAGGAACTCGATTGTCCTTCAACCAAAACTTTCTTCTTTCTTCCCTTTTGGGATTTGGCTTTCTTGCCAATCTTCATTGGTTTGCAGAATGACCCATCTTTTGAATCTTTGAGCACATTTGACATTTTTGCCCCTAGTTCAAGGGCTACTTCTGATCGAGCTTTGCAAGCTTCCTTTGATGACGTCTGACTTTCTTGATCTGACTTTCTTGCCCCTAGTTCGAGGGCTGCTTTGAATCTGGCCTGACGGGCCTCCTTTGATGGTTGACCATTGAACATTCTGAATCCAAGTTCAAGGTTTGAAAGCAAAAGAGGATGAGTCTTGAGGTTGAGAGCGATCTTATGCTGCACAATCTCAAGAGCGATTTCACACAGGTCTTCGCAGGACCACGCAAAACATTTTTTGAAATCTTTTAAGAAAGCGACTAGTCGCTCGCGCTGAAGACAATTGAGAACCAATCTGGATCAAGCCAGGATCCTTCTCAGTACTCATATTAACAAACATGATCTCATTCATTAAGGGCTTAGCATGCCTCTCTTTTTCTCAGTTGATCAAATTTTTGCAAATCCCGAGGAATTCCTTCCTCTTCATTTTCATCAGTGTTCGAAAAGTTTTGAAAAACTTAGGTCAATGCAATGACTTCAAGGCACAGAAAAGACACAGTTTTTAGTCAAATACTGCCATCTTATTCAGAACTTCTGGCACAACTGGCGCAAAGGCAAAAACAGACGTAAAAGGGTGAAAATCACTACTGTTTCATTCAAATCTTCTGGCACAACTAGCTCTATGGTAGAAACAGACTCAAAAGAAAGAGTGTAAAAGACAAACACAAAACAAGATAGTGATGTCCGAGGTAACACCCCCGAAATCACCCGACTCTAACACAACAGGACTGACTCGATACAACAAGACAGACCCAATTGACTCAGTACAAAAAGACTGACTCAAAACAACATGACAAAACTGACCCAATACCCAAGTCAGAAAGCACAATAAAAAGCAATTTGCTCATTGCTCAAAACAGTGCGTGCCATCCCACCACATTTGGAGTAAACTGAGCACCATCCGCAGGTGGTTCATCCCCCGATCAAATGATTACATTATCCCCCACATTCATCAATCCAGCGCCGATAGACTTTGCAGGACTTGGTGCGGCGATGACCTTGTTATCAATCAAATCTTGTCTTTCGTGGCGAAGATGAAAACACAGGTCAGTGTCATGACCGGTTTGTTAATGGAAGGCACAGTACTTGGCAGCATCATATGAGAGAGGGAGGTTATTTGGTAATGGTCGCGGCTCCAGGGGCTTGAGATGGCCTTGTCCTATAAGGATTTGGAAAGTTTTGGACAAAGTCATGTAGAGGAGATTGAAGACCCTCTGGCCTCAGGGTGGGTACTTCGAGGTTTGTGGAGTTTTTCTAGTTGCACCAGCAAAAGGATTGGTAAGCACTGACTGGGTTTGCTGATCTCTTCCGAGTACAGGATTAGAGCTGAAAGGAACGTTTCTGGTACGACGGCCCTTCTCCCTGCTCGCCCCTTGATTCAAACTGCTCTCATTTTGAGTGGCAAAAGTGCCATCCATAATCTTTGCAACAACTGCAATCACTTGCTATTTGTTCAGCCCTTCGGCTTTCAAAGCCTCAACAGCCCACTGAAGGTGTTCATAGGGACCAATGCCTGCCCTTACCTTGTTCTTACCACTGGCCTCCACTTTGCCAAGGGATTGACCTTTTTCCAATGTAACCTGTCCCAAGGTTGGGAGGCCTTTTGGCATAAAATTTTTGGCATGCGATGTGGTCGATGACGGAGCCAATATTCCAATGGCCAGATCTACCACAGTTCTCTGAAGATCTTCAATCGTTTTCATCAGCTCAGAAGTAGTGGGTTCACGGGTTTGAAATGATTGGGGTTCAAATGCATCCATCATGCATAAGTCCATGCTTTCTGGGATAAACACCTCAGGCTTGGGTAAATGGGCTGGGGTGATGTATCTACTGGGGTCATAGGTGGACGGCAGTATATGGATAAGGTTGAGATGTAGAGGTGACGGGTCAATGGTGGCCCGAGATTCTTTTGGTGGAGCTAAGGTCTCTTCGTCAATAAGATCCTAAATCTTATGGTGAAGACGGATGCAATGATTCGTATCATGACCGTGTTGCTGATGATAAGCACAGTATTTAGCTGGGTCATATCTTGGTGGAAGAGGATTTGGAAGGGGTTAGTGTACTTCCGGGCTTGGGCCGATTTGAAGTGATTGGTTTTTGGCCATTGAGGGAAGTGGTGATAGTGTCTACTTCTAAGCATTTCGCAGCTGTGCTACCATCAGTAGTAGCATTGGAACTGCGAGCAACATTCTTCTTCAAAGGCTCATTATCTTCCGCAAAGACCCCTTGTCTGATGGCATCCTCGATTTGAACCCCCATTTCATGAAGGGTTGGAAAGGTAAACAGAGGTAGAATGACCATCTTTTGCAACAAGTTGCCATGCAGATTCTGAACAATCATCCTGATCTGATCTTTGTCGGAAGGCCTTGTAGTCATCATTGAGGCCTTTGCTCTCCATCTCGTCACGAACTCTGAAAAACCCTCCTTTGGCTCTTGGCGGATGACTTCGAGATCACGAGTTGTGACCTCGATTTGTGTGTTGTAGGAGTATTGAGCAATAAAGGCCTCAGCCAGCTCTTCCCAGTTCTGTTTCACAGAGTCCTCCAATTTCGCATACCAGATTGCGGCTATCCCAGACATGGTTCGGCCGAAGAGAGACAACTTCTGGGCTGTGGTCAAACCCATTGGCCTCAAGATATCAGAAAACAGGTGGAGGTGCACCATTGGGTCTCTAGAGCCATCGAAGCAGTATCGACACAAGGTTTAAAATGCCATCGAAGGCCTATGGCACGATACTGCTTCGATACTGTTTTAAACCTACCATCGAAGCAGTATCGAAGCAGGTAACTGTAGATTCAGTATACCCGTCCTCTAAATCCGGGATAGAGTTCACTCCTTGTGCTCGTTTGAATAACTTCTCCAGTTTATTGATCTTAAGTGCAGTTGGGTCAACCTCACATTCAAAGGGAGCTTCGCTTTGATGGACAGGAGCTTTAGAGGTCTGTGCTGGGATTGGCTCCACTGGATTACCCTGAGTCTCTTGGACATTAGCAGTATGGGCAGTGGCTCCGGGTGTCGGGTTACCCGTGGGAGGTGCATGAGATACAGAGGCCGCAGCCAACTGTGGCTGTTGTGGTTATAGCCTGTTTATCACTTCGGCTTGACGAGCCGTGATTTCAGCCTGACAGACTACGTCTTGCTGCAGTGCCTCGATTGTCTGTTGCAGGTGCTGTATCTGTTCTTCCACACTGGTTGGGGGATACTGAGCCATGGGAATGGATGATTGATCTCGTGTTGAGCTGAATGCAGACAACTGTTCCAAAACCAGACTAAACCCGGGTGAACTGAGGGATGACTACTGTAGAAACTGCACTGGTGAATTCTGCCTGAACCTCCTTCGTCTTATAACCGATGGGGGTGAGGTAAACACAGGTTGCTTCTGAACCAATTCCGACCTGACAAAGTCTATCAATACAAGTCTGGTGTACTCAGGGGATATTGGAGCCTTCTGAAGTTATGGTTCCAAGACTACCTAGCAAAAGAGAAAACAGACAGCATCTCAGCCTGATTTCACCAGAACAAATATGAGCGTAGCTGAATGACTGCGCTCTCTACTGAATTCTGCCCGAAATCATAAGCAAATTGATAACCCTCAGGCCGATACTCAAACTTGCAACTGATACATACATCCTGTAGAGACACACTCCTAACAGCACATAGCAAATAAGTAAGAGCCAAAACACCCCTATGGAGGGGTAGGGTTTCCCTGTTCTATCTTGTCAAGAGCTAGGGTTTCACTAAGCATACATCAGTTTCAAACAACCTACAATCAGGTAAGCAACCTGTCCTAGCTTGGAATGGTCACTACGGATTCCGATATAAACTAGGTCGAATGGTCAAAAAGGGTGCCTCGGTGAAAATCGAGGTTTGTGTTCTCAACGTGGCAAAGCTCGCAACCGGTCAGCCTTATGGCACGTTTTTCCAAGCAAGCCTCCGGCAAACCATTCAGGAATAGCAGACGGCAAACACGGTGTCCTAGGCGCATCGAAGCAAATGCAATGCAAAGAAACACATAAGTGTAGACAAAACAACATATCATGAGTTCGAGTCAAGTTCTCTAAATCCCCAGCAGAGTCGCCAAAAACTGTAGACCGCCCCGAACTCTGCTCCGCGCGCAAGGGCGCAAATTGTAGTTCTAGCTACTACAGTTCAGACTCCTGTCACGGTTCTGAATCTAATCTCACAAAGTGCAATGTAAGACTGATAAATCACCAAAGAGTCTAAATCTGACAATTGGTTTTGAAAAATCAATTTTGAATCAAAAAGCGCCAAACATGGACTGCTTTGCCAGATTTCAGAGTCGCCACCTAAATATTTTGTTTTGGGAAATTTAGGAAACCTTGACTCATGCCAAAGGCCACATGTCCGTCATCACCAAAGTTGCCTCAGCTCGGGAACTTAGGTACGAGAGGGGAAGGTCCTGAAATGAGCACCCCCCTCGCCCGATCAAAGGATCGGCCTCTACTAACATGATATGTTGTTTTTGAAAACACATGTGTTCTTATTCCGGTTTATTAGCTAACCTTATTATGTGATGCGCACAACACACAAGTATAGACTAAATCACTCAATTTGGAACAAAACATCTCATGTTTGTTTGTGAAAATGGTTTGGAGGAGCTACTCGCAAGTAGGCTAAAGCGCGGTTTTGCCACCGCAGGTGGGCTTAAAACAACCTGATTTTGCCACTCCGCAAAGTGGGCTTAAAACGCACATTTTGATGAATTGTTCCAATTCAAGCAATGAAGCCATCATCCACAGGCATTCATGCAGTTATAGCAATTAAGCAAATATCCTCATGGCAAGCATGCTGTCATGGCAGTCACTTACACACATGCAAGGATGCTAAAGCATAAACACTTACAGTGTTCTCCGAGCCAAGAAAGAAGCTAGTTAGTAATCAATGCATGATCCTAGCTATGTTAACAATGCCTAATGCAACACATGCAAAAATGCAACTAAAATAGGCTCGACTATCTAAGATGGCATATGAATGCTACTTGATAACATGTATTCAAGTTGGTATTGAAATTCAATGCAGTTTGAATGATGCGCCGAGCTCGGTGCATGCAAGACAGATGAGTGGATGCACGCATGCAAGCATAAGGTATGCTCATTGAAACATGCCCTAATCTAACCACTGAAAGCGAGTAAATAAAAGGGAGAAAGAAATGGGGTTGGAAGACATGCATCACACATACGCACACTTATTACAACATCGCCCTCTCGGAGGAGGGTCCGAATAATAAGCTAACTAGCTACGCTAATTAAACTAATTATTACAAGTCAACTAATTAACTAACTTAGCTAATTAATTATTACAAAACTTTTAACTAATTAAACAAATTAATTAAGTTACAAAACCAACTAAGTAAAAAAAGGAACTAAATTAGGCTGCCATAGCTCTGCTTCGGAATGATGAATGATGCATGCTCGGTCGCATCCTCCCGGAAATCCACTACCGTGCCTCATGATGCCTCTATTTGCACTCTTTTGGTCTTCTGAAAATTGCCAACTTCCAGGTTGCTTTTGACCCATCTCAGGAACATACTGAGGAATGATCGACCAAATACGGTGGCCATCGGCCAAATTTGATAGCCGATCGGCAGATTTTGTGGCCGGTCGGCAGTTTTGATGGTCGATCGGCCACTGCTGCAACAGAGCACTAATAAAGGCATGGCAGTGTATTTGTAAGAAAATGTGTGTGCAAGCACACCCCTTATTATGTCTCAAGCTCAAAGGAGTGTAGTGCTCGGCTCTCGAGCCATCAATCATGCATCTCAATGCATGATGGCCAAAGAGGCCAAGTTGCACAAGTCAATGAATGCACAAATAGACTGGATGAGCCTCCACCCTATCATGCACGATCAAGGGTGTCGACGACTAAGAAATGAGGCACGTTTCATCACTTTGAGTATGAAACGTCCCTCGTTTCTCGTGTTTGGATTAACGTCCGATCCAAACACATGCAATGTAACACAAACATGTTAGCTTGGCATGTTTTACTTCAGTTCAATTTGTTTACTTATTTTAGATCACCAATTAATCCTTTAACTGGTTAAGTCCAAAAGTGAGAAGTCCTCTAAATGGAAAGACGGACTAAGCCTCAAGCATCTTGAGCATGAAAGAAGCATCATGCCGTTGGTTAGTAGAAACCCTCAAGAGAAGGCTAAAACCATTAGGCATGAACGCCTCGATTTCGTGCTCAAACCAACAAAGGGCTTAAAACCTCTTTCAAAGCGATATAACAAATGAAGAATGGGGTGCAATGACATATATTTCAGCACTGAAATGGCATGCAAAAGACACTAAATCATGCAAGACATGTTAAAGGCCAAAGGTATGAAAACGAGTGAAATGTATTACACTAGAGGCATGCAACATCAAACTCAAATGGCCAAACCAGCTCTGGACAAAGCTAAATCATGCTAAAACAGAGGCCTAGATATGCTGAAACTTAGGCACAAAAGGCAAGAAAATCATGCTCATGCAATGGCTCACAAACAAGGCATAAAGGTGTAACTCTCAAGAGCACTTAAAGAGTGAAAAATATGGAAGTGTGACAACATTATATGCTCTAAAATAACATACCAAATGATGCCAAGACATGTAAATACCTCAAGCCAAGCATGCAAGATACCTCAAAACTCAAAGCTAGTCAAGGCTATTGCACTACAAGCATGCACAACAAGCATCATACGGCCAAGAAGGCTTAAAACAGTCCTAAAGCATGCCAAAATATTATTAAAAATGTGCTGGAATGGAGCCAATACATGCTGAAATAATAGGCTACAACATCAAGCATACAAGGCTAGCAAAGAGGATTTACACTACAAGTGCAACAAGCATGCAAGAGGTGACCAAGACAGCCAAAAATAGAGTTATGGCAGGTCTGAAAAGTCACAAAAATGAGCCTAAACAAAGCCACAAAGAAGTAAAAACACATGCTCATTTGGTTGGCCACCAACACATGCTATTAAGACAAGAGGAGGGGGGACCACCCCCTCCTATTTTGAGCCTCAAAATAAGTTTTCTACCACTAAAATTCCTCTGGAATTCAATGGTTTTAAGGCCAAAAAGAAGTTGTTTGAAAAGCTTGAAGTTAGCTCAAAAGGCCATACAAGCCAAGGAGCAAAAGAGAGGAAACACCCCTTAGCCAAACAAGGCTCAAACTACCATTTTGAGGACTGAAAAACAGGGTTTTTTTCAGTTCAAAAACACCCCAAAAACAGCCCCAAAGTAGTTGAAGAAGATAGCAAAACAAGCTATGGAAAACAAGTTTAAAGGGTAGAGTTTATACCTCTTGAAGCCAAGCACCAAAATAGGCAAAAATCTGAGCTTAAATCACCTTTTGGCGCTCAAACAAAGTCCTAAGTAAGCTTCAAGCAACCTCTTCCCAAAGATAGGCAACTTTGATCAAGGATGCATAGGCAAACTAGGCATGTTTCTCTATTTCTATGCACAAAGGGCAAGAGAGAGAGGCAGAGATTTAGCTCTGAAAATTGTAGAGAGAGAGAGATTTTAGTGTGAGAAGCTCTCAAACTTTCCAAAATGTTCTAACTTAGGAGATATATGAGATATGGCTTCATATATAGCAAAAAGTAAGAGCTTGGTCGAAAATATCTGAGTTAGGACAGCTGGCACAAGCTGGAAACAGCTAGAGGAGAAATATCTTCAAAAAAAAATGAATTTGGGTCACTCTTGGCCAATCGGCCATCTTTGGTGCCGACCTGCTACTTGTGATGGCCGATCTGCTACTTTTTTGGCCGATCAGCCACAAAAGTCTGCTTTCCAGACCCAACTTCAAATGGGCATAACTCCTTCATCTGGACTCCTTTGCTAGTCATTATTATGTCCAAATTGAAGCCTTGGAAGTAATATTTCCAATGGTGCAGCCTTGCATCAAAATTCCAACTGTGCAAAAAGTTATGCCTGTTTTGGTGAAGCCGCTCAGTTTCGGTCCAACTGGATTGATGCCCAACTTCAACCAACCATATCTCCCCCATCCGAACTCGGCTTTAGGAGATTCTTCAGTGTAAAATGAAGCCCCAAAAGTCTTATTTCCAACGGTGGTGGCCTCATAGCTTAAATCCAAGTATACAAAATGATATGCCCGATTTGGCGAGGACTGCTCGTCTCTCTCTTAACGATTCATGCCCATATTCTTCCCCAACTTGGTTTCTTCCCTCTTCTCCAATTTTCCACAACTCCAAACCCCCAAACAAGATGTTTTGAAAGATTTTTCAGAGATTTCAACTCTCTTTCATTCATTTCCACTTTGTCCTTGCTCGATTTGCCGAAAAACGCAACATTTAACAAAATGAGAGCGTCGGAACATCGCAGAAACTTTGTTTCAAAAATGTTTTGAAAGAGAGGGTTTTGAGGTCTAAAATCTTTTGATCCAGATTGTTTTGGTCCAAAAGGGGTATGAAGTTGGGATTTGTCTCTCTCTTTGCCGAAGAAATTGAACCTTTGCCCTGCACACCTTTCACCTCCAAGTAAACCATCAGTAGTGCCCAAGTCTTAAGGGCGGTCAAAAATGGGGTGTCTACACTCCCCAATTAACATATGCTTATATTACTACCATACTAGCACAAAGTGAACATCAAGTGAAGTGGTGCAATCAAGTGCAGCAAGTACAAACATGAATTGTTTTTATAAATACCCTCACCCCCCAACTGGAATACAACATTGTCCTCAATGTAAGAAACTATAAAGTAGATAGTAAAATGAGAGAGAGAGAGAGAGAGAGAGAGAGAGAGAGAGAGAGAGAGAGAGGATCTTACCAGACGGCGTAAGCGCACATCCAGCGAGGCAAGGACGAACCAAACACATACACACACACAATTTTTTTTTTAACTGAAATGAAACAAAGAAAAAAAAATAGATATCACTGATTTGGATCCGGCGGTGGTGGAAAATACTGCTAAAATAAGGCATTCATCAGCATCCGAGTCTCGAATGTCTCATCGTGAACCCTAGTGCCAAGTTGATCAAACCGCTGTTGGCTCGACTCTTGGTATGCATAAAAGTCGGTTTGTAGAGATGCAACTGACTGCTGATACCCATCAAGTGCCGTTTACGAGTTATCCCGATATGCCAGATAGTCTGCCCGGAGATCAACCATAGATTGCTGAATATCGGCTTGATTATCCAAAAGAGCCTGATATTGCGCCCATGTCTTATGGAATGACGATGGTGGCGCTGGCGCGGTGACGGGCTCTACTGGAACATCATTAGGATTGACCGGGGCATCGGAGAGGAGTTGTGAAGGCAGCAGGCGAGCAGTGGTTTGGCGTTCTTGGGTTTTACCATAAAGCATTGGCGGCGGAAGCTGAATCTCATTGGGTTCGAGTGGGTATGTCCCTTGGACTATTATGAGTGTAGTGATGAGGTTGGTGAAAGGGAAGACCCATGTAGAACTGCCTCAACTTGACTTCATTAAGGATACGGGCCATCTGGTTGAAGCCAAAACTCAAAGTCAAAGCGGTGCAATATACGGAAGAAGTCCCCTTGCCGCTCTTCCTTGTGGCCTAGAGCAATGACATTCTTTTTTAGAACCACATCAAAGAAGATGAGGCGGTGCAGTAAGTTAGCCCGACGGATGCTAGTTCGGTTGTTATCATCATGTCACCCCTCATAGAATTCTGTCACCAATGCCAGGACTATGAGTTCTCAAGTGAACATCGAGAACTGCTCTTCATTGATAGTGTCCATGGAGTAGTTCAGAACCTCGACAATGGAATTTGGTGTGACCACTAACTCCACCCCATCAACAATAGACAAACGAGCTCCCAGGGCCTCGTCATTGATGTACATGTTTTGATAAAGACTCACACAATGCGAGGATACATCGGTTCAGTGACGGTGCAAATGCCTGGGAGGCCCCGGTCTTCAAGTTGTCGGACACTCAATGCTAGGGTTGTACACGGGTCGAATTGGATTGGTTTTGATAGTCATCGACATCCAAACCGACACCTTCGGTTTGGCAAACTTTTAATCCGATATCGATCGAAAACTATATCAAACCATTTGTTACGGGTGGTAAAAACTTCGGTCGGTGCTATAATGAAGTTCTACTATCTTAAAATAAAGGGTGTAAGGAAGAAAAAAGGGTTTTTAGACAAGAGAGGGAGGATATGGGTTTCAAGAGATAAGGAAGAAGCAAAAACAAATCTTAATGAAAACATTGTCACCATCATCAGCGCTGAAATCTTAGCGTAGTTGATCTCAAGCCATCACCTCTTCCATGATCTCATACCGTTGCCACAGTCGCAGAGAGAGGAACAGTGCAAATCGTGAGGGAGGGAGGGAGCTGGTTAAAGATAGAGAGAAAGGGGTGGGTGAGAAAGGGTGACGAAATGGTTAAGAGAAAAGGGAGATAGAAATGAGTGTGGATGAGAGAGAGGCAAAATGTGTAAGAAACATAGAGAAGAGATGAGATGAGAGAGTAGAAGACAGAGAAGAAGATAAAAGGTGAGGTCAGATATTTGTTTGTCTTGGGATGGAAAAATTTAGAAAGAGGCAAAAGGTTAAGAGAGAGATATGAGAAAGTGGGATGAAAGAGAATATGATAGAAGATAGAAAAGTTTTTGTGTTAGGAAGGTAAACTTTTAAAAAAAAGAGATAGATACGAAAGGTTTGCCTTAGATTATTGGAAAGGGAAGTCTTGGGAAGATGAAGAGTCAATTGATGTAACTACATTAACTACAATTAAAGGTGTATATGTACATAGAAAAGTCAAATATGTGTTGGAAGAAATGAATTTATTTTACCTAGGCTGAGAACAACGGACTATACTATATATATAATATTAAGTCGGTCGGTTCGGGTTATTCGAATATTTTTTTATTTAATCCGATGTCCGACCGAAAAATCAAAAAAATTGCAAAAAATGAACAGTAGTCGTTCGAATGCATGGTTGAAACCACCCGTAATATAATCGGGTCGGACGGTTCAGTTTGGATTTTTCGGGTGAATCGGATTGGTGAACACCCCTACTTGACGTAGTGTGTTGATGGCGCCGGAAGAAGTCCACATCAAAGAGTGTGCCACAGGCAATTGGTTTATTGGCCCAAATGTCGGTTGGCATATCCCGAGCTGCTAAGTTGGCTTTGCGAGGCTGTTTGTGTGCTCGGCGGAATGATGTAGACATATCTGCACAAAATATTACAACCAACACAAACAAAAACGTGGAACTATTATATCAATACTCATCAAATAACGCATGCATGCACGAATCACTCAAAACCTTAATGTCATCCCACCACCGGATTTTTTATTTTATTTTTTATACTACCCTAAATTAACTTAGACTAAGTTAGCATGAAAAAAATTAACAAACAAAAACATGAAATACAAGGACTAAATAAATAAATTAGTAGAGAAAAAGAGAAGAAAATAAAATAAAATACAGAAAATAGAAATAAAAACTAAACCACTAACCAATTCAACTAACAATTAAATCACTAAATAAAAATAAAACTAAATCACTCACTAAACAATTAAAACAAAAATAAAAACAATCCACTAACAAATTAAACTAACAATTAAATTGAAATTAAAGAAATAAGAACCACTCACTAAATAGTTAAACTAAACAACTGCATTATACAAAAATAGGCTACAACAAGCTAAATTATTATTATTGGTGAATTATTTTTTTATTTTTTTATTTTGGGCCGCACATGCGATGGTCTGTTGCTTGGTTATAGCAGGAAATTTTTTTTTTTTTTGTATGTGAGGATGAAGATAATGAACAAGCTTCAAAAACAACCATTAAACTACTGATGTACTAATATTACAAGTAAAAACTAAGAAATCTAAACAAAAAGAGAGTGGTTACCTTGAAAAAGTATGAAGAAAAAGGATGAAGAAGAGAAGATGTAAGATCTGCCGGAAAAAATGGCCGCCAAAAGGGCGCCAGTCAGAAAAGATGGTGATGCTCCGGTTGAAGGTGGTGGTGAGAAAAAGGGTGAGTGAAAATTAAAGGAAGAAGGAAAAAGAAGTTGGTGATGGTGGGGTTTGATGAGTTTGTGGGTTTGTGAGGTTGAGAGAGAGAGAGAGAGAAAAGAAAAAGATGATGAGCGGCAGACAGAGAGTGTGCTGGGAAGAGATAAGAGTGGGTCTAAGGTTTGGCTTCAAGAAAAGGACTTCTTTGTTTTTTAATAAATAAAATAAAATAAAAAAAAGTAAATATAAATAAATAAACAAATAAAAATTGTACGAATTTTTTTATATATACATAAAATAAGTAAATAAAAATAAATAAATAAATAAAACTGCACAAATTTTTTTTTGAAGAATTATAAAATAAGTAAATAAATAAAACTGCATAATTATTATTATTTATTTATTTTTATTTTTTTTGGATCAGGCCGTTTGTGCACCCATATGGGCCGCACGTGCGGTGAATTATGAGCCACTTGTGCGGCAAAATTGGGCTGCTCCAATGGCGTTCAAGCAATGTGCATTTGGGCCTAGGTCTCTGCCCATGCGCCCAATATTTATTTATTTTTTTTTTTTGGATGGACCTGCGCCCATTTAGGCCGCACGAGCGCTGAATTTTGGGTTGCTTGTACGACGGAATTGGGCCGCTCCAGCGGCGCTCGCACAATGTGCATTTGGGCCTGGACCGCTCGTGTGCCCTGGGCCTCCGCTCATACGCCCATATGGGCCGCACATGCGGTCTGTTGCACGTTTTTTTTTAAAACCAAGTACAACCCAAAACATGTCAAACCATTTCTACCTTCATTTCACATCCAAAATAAATATAGCACTTTGAAAATATCGGAATACTTAACAAAGGTATAATCTTCACACGAAAACCACAGGTACTACTTTTCTATCTAACAATGTTTGTAACTTTCTCTATTCTCCAACAGGGTGACAGACTAGGTTGATTCGGTATCCAGAAGCAAGACGCATAAAGCTAACTCGACCTATGGGGCTGCTATACAGAGTTCAAGCCAAGGTGGTTTTGAAGCAATCTCCACATCCCTGGGTATTTAAACCAGACTTTAGTCTTGAAAATTCTAAACCTTTGCGTTCTAGGCTTTGCCATTCGAACTGTAGTTTCCACCGTCTTAGTTAGTCTCCTAGGAACTCACTACAAACACCATTAGGTGGCTATACCAGACCATCAGATGCTATTCAGGCATGGCAAACACCAAAGGAATTACACCTTTAGAAGATTTAAAGTCTCCTAGACTCAAAGCAATTACTATGGAAGATATATTGGGTCCGTCAAGTGGATAGCCTCAATCATCTCCCCTTTCTCAATACCATCCACGTAATGTTTCAATCTTTGGCCATTAACCTTGACGGTCGTACCATCTTGTGGATTTTTAATCTCAACCACCCCATGCGGAAAAACTTCAATAACCTCATATGGGCCATCCCACTGAGACGAGAGTTTACCCGAGAACAATTGCAATTTAGTATTGAACAACCACACTTTTTGATGAGGCTCGAAGGACTTACGAGAAATGTGTTTATCATGAAATACCTTAGTCCTAGCCTTGTAAATTTTGGAGCTCTCATACGCATCATTGCGGAGCTTCTCTAACTCATTAGGTTGGAGTTTTTTGGTGGTCACCGGGTTTGGCCATATCAAAATTGAACTTCCTAATGGCCCACAAAGCTCGGTGTTCTAACTCAACAAGGAGATGGCATGGTTTCCCGAACATAATCCTATATGGAGACATCCCGATGGGTCTCTTATATGTAGTATGATAGGCCCAAAGTGCATCAATCAACCTAGTGGACCAATCTTTTCTATCGGGCCTCATAGTTTTCTTAAGGATGTGTTTAATCTCCCTATTAGAAACCTCCACTTGATTACTAGTCTGGGGATGATAGGGAGTGCCAACTTTGTGAATGATCATGTATTTGCACACCAATGCCTCGAAGAATCGGTTGCAAAAATGTTTGCCACCGTCACTAATTATGGCATGTGGGAACCCAAAACGACAAAAAATGGTTTCATGGTGGTCATTCGTTCTGGTGGCCACTGCTTCAACCCACTTGGAGACATAGTCCATAGCCACCAAAATGTATTCAAATCCAAAACATGGTGGAAAAGGACCTATGAAGTCGACGCCCCAAACATCAAAAATCTAAACAATCAAAATAGGGGTCATCGGCATCATATCTCGCCGTGACATAGAGCCCATGCGTTGACAACACACACAAGCTCTACAGAAGCTATGGGTATCTTTGAAGATAGAGGGCCAATAGAACCCACATTGTAAAACTTTGGCGGCCGTTTCTGCCTACTGAAATGGCCACCACATGCATGAGAGTGACAAAATGTGAGAATGTTATAGGTTTCACTCTCAGGCACACAACGTCGAATCACTTGATCTGGACAACACTTGAACAATTTCGAGGCTTCCCAGAAATAGTGCTTGATTTGTGAGGAAAATCGGTCTTTATCTTGCTTAGACCAAGTTTTAGGAATTTGATTAAATGCCATGTAATTCACTATGTGAGCAAACGACGGGAGGGTCACTTGTGATACCATAAAAAGTTGCTCGTCTGGAAACGATTCGTGCAAGGCTAAGGGATCACTTGTGTGCTCAATAAAGATTCAGGATAGATGATCCCCAACTACATTCTCAGATCCCTTCTTGTCCCAGATTTCTAGGTCAAACTCCTGAAGGAGTAGAATCTACCTAATCAACCTAGGTTTTGTCTCTTTTTTTGGACAACAAGTACCGCAAAGCAGCATGGTCAGTGAACACAATGACTTTAGACCCTAGGAGGTAGGACCGGAGCTTATCAAGTGTAAAGACAATAGCTAGTAACTATTTCTCAGTGGTAGTGTAGTTTAATTGAGCATCAGAAAGAATACGACTAGCATAGGATATAACATGGGGCACTTTATTCACCCTTTGGCCCAAGACGGCACCAAGGGCATAATTAGATGCATCACACATGATCTCGAACGAAAGGGACCACTCAGGAGATTGCATGATAGGGGCAGTAGAAAGGGATGCTCAAAGTGTTTCAAACACTTTCAAACATGCATCATCAAAGATAAAATGTGCGTCCTTAGCAAGTAAATTACACAAATGACGAGATATTTTGCTAAAGTCTTTGATGAATCGACGGTAAAAACATGCATGCCCTAGGAAAGACCTAACTTAACACACATAAGTGGGTAGGGGAAAGCCTGCAATGAGGTCAATCTTAGCTTTGTCAGCCTCTATACCTTGAGGGGACACAATGTGTCCCAATGCTATACCCTCGCGAACCATAAAATGGCTCTTCTCCCAACTCAAAACAAGGTTTGTCTCCACACATCGAGTAAGTACTTTAGTTAAGTTCTAGAGACATTCCTCAAAAGACGGCCCAAACACGGAGAAGTCATCCATGAAGACCTCTAAGAATTTCTCCACCATGCCAGAGAAAATAGCCATCATGCACCGTTGAAAGGTCGCTAGTGCATTGCAAAGCCCAAAGGGCATTCGGCGATAGGTAAAGTACCAAAAGGACATGTAAATGTGGTCTTTTCTTGGTCATCTGTATACACAGGAACTCGATTATAACCAGAATAGCCATCAAGGAAACAATAGTAGCTCTGCCCTGCTAACCGCTATAGGATTTGATCAATAAAAGGTAAGGGAAAATGATCCTTCCTAGTCATGGAATTCAGTCTCCTATAATCAATGCACACTCGCCACCCAGTAGTGGTTCGTGTGGAGACTAACTCTCCTCGCTCATTCTCAACAATAGTGATGCCCGATTTCTTGGGCACCACTTGTATGGGACTCGCTCACTTGCTATTCGAGATGGGGGATATAATACATGCATCTAACAATTTCAACACCTATTTTTCACTACCTCCTTCATGTTGGGATTAAGTCTCCGTTGCATTTCCTGAGAAGGTTTGGCATCCTCATCTAGATGTATATAATGCATGTACATTGAGAGATTTATCCCTCTTAAATTAGCCACCGACCACCCTATAGTACTCTGATGTGCTACAAGAGCACTCATTAATTGACTTTCCTACTCTGCAGTTAAGTCAGATGCAATGATGACAGGTAAAGTATCCTTTATCCCTAAAAATGCATACTTGAGTGTGGCTGGGAGTGGCTTCAACTTAAGTGTAGGTGGTGTGACTAGGGATGGTATGGCAGGCTCTCTAGACAGAGGAAAGGACTCAAACCAGGCTTTCTACGAAAGAAAATCCGATGTAAAAGAAGAATTAAGTAAGGCATTCACCTCCTCAACTGACCCGTCAATATCAAAATCCTCGAACCCAAAATGAGCTAGACAAGCTTCTAGAGGGTTCTCAACAAGAATTGAGGGTAAAGCCTCCTCTACTATCCCACCCACAACATCAATAAATAAACACTCCTCTCTTTCATGGGGTTGTTGGGATGCTTGGAAAACATTGAGTTTCACTTGCATATTCCCAAATGAAACATCCATAACCCCGATACAACAATTTATACATACATTGGTCGTAGCCAAGAAAGGTCGACCTAAGATCACTGGGATTTGTTTCCTAGAGCTGGCTACCAGTTCTATATCTAAAACCAAAAAGTCAACAAAAAATAAAACCTATCGACCTTTACTAACACATCATCAATCATGCCACATGGCACTTTGAGGGACCAGTCAGCCAACTAGAGTGTGATAGTAGTGGGCTTCAACTCGCCAAGCCCGAATTCCTTGTACACAGAGTACGGCAATAAATTAACACTAGCCCCTAAATCTAATAAGGACCTATCAATGAAATGGTCCCCTATAATGCACGCAATAGTTAGGGCACCCGGGTCTTTAAGCTTGGAAGGTGTGTTACTCAATAAAATGGTGCTTACTTGCTCCGTGAGTACGACCTTTTGGGCCACGTGTGTCCTAGATTTATGCTTTTGTGTACAAAGGTCCTTCAAAAATTTAGCATATGAGGTTACTTGCTTAATCGCCTCCAACAGGGGAAGGTTGATTTTCACCTGTTTAAAGACCTCCATTATCGCTTCCATGGATGTTGCCTTCTTATTAAAAGAGGATGGTGTATCAAGGCATTAGGGAAAGGGTACCTTAGGCACATATGGTGTCTTAGGCTCATGTAAAGTGCTAGGGACTAAGTTATCCCCTTTAGGTGTTTCTCCCTCACCCATGGCCTCTTTGGGTTTACCACCGTGGTCACTCTTCTTAGCCTTAGTTACATCAGATGTAATTGGCTAAGGCTCTAACTCCCTCCCACTTCTCAAGGTAATCACCGCGTGCACCTATTCATGGTGCTTTCCATTTCCACCTGACCCTTCTGTCCTATATTGACCCTTAGGGTTAGCCATAGTCTGACTCGGTAATTTTCCCTCATCTCTCCTATTCATATTGTTAGCCATTTGACCAAATTGGGCCTCTAGCTTGGCAATGGAGTGAGTATGGAAGTGAACTACTGTTGCTAACCCCTTAAGTTCTGAGAGAACTTCTAACACCTGAGTCTTAAAGGCCGAGTTGCCTTGAGGAACATGCTAGGGTTATGGTTGTCGGTAAGGTTGTGGTGGTCGGTAAGAAGATTGGTTGGCAAAATTATTAAAATTCTACCTTGGTGGTGGAGGATTGTAGGAAGTGCCTTGTGAAGAAGGTCTCCATGAAAAATTAGGGTGATTTCTCCATCCCGGATTATATGTGTTGGAATACGGGTCATTACTTGGGCTGGAGAATCCTTGAGCCACATTCACATGCTCTTGGACTAATTCCAGAAATTGTGATGCCGAAAGGCACTCACTCAAGGTATGACCAGGGCTCGCACAAATAGCACATGCCTCGTGAAATTGAGGCAGATCTTGTTGTGTAGGGGCATGTCTCAAAGCTAATAATTGGTCCATCTTATGGGACAATGCCTCTACTTGTTGGGCTAACTCTAGGTTTTGCCTTACCTCATAAATGCCCCTGGTTTTCGGGGCTCCAACTATCGGTTGCCGGACTTGTTGGGCTGCGGAGGCATGGTGGAGAGAATTATCACGTAAGTTCTCAGATAATTGTCATGCCTCGGCATCATTTTTGGACATGAATTTTCCACCACAAGAAGAATCCACCATTTGGCGGTGAGGCTCAGTTAAGCTATGGTAAAAGATTTGAACAAGTTGCCAATCAGGCACTTGGTGGTGGGGACATTGTTGGAGAAAATCACGAAGTCTTTCCCATGTTTCATGAAATTGCTCACCATCAATTTGAGCAAAATTGGTGATGGCTCGCCTAAGTTGGTTGGTCTTACCAATAGGAAAGTATTTCTCTAAAAACTTATGCTGTAATTAGTCCCATGTTGTGATAGAATTAGCAGGTTAGAAGTTTAGCCAATGTTTGGCTTTGTCCTTCAGTGAAAATGGGAACAATCGCAACATTAGGGCCTTATTGGTGAAATTATAGATCCTCACTGTAGAGCAAATTTCTAGAAATTCATGCAGATGTTTATAAGGGTCATCATGAGCTAGTCCATGGAATGATGGGAGCATTTGGATGGTGCTGGACTTAATCTCATAATGAGTAGCAATGGTGTTGGGTAACTGTAGACACCCCATTTTTGACCGTCCTCAAGACTTGGACGTCACCGTTTGAACACCTGGTGATCATCCATGTTTGTGTTCGTCTTGAGTTCCCGGAGGTCTCGGCTACGCGCCTTGCCTCAGGATCTCTCGACTCGACTGTTTTGTGTTTGGTTTTGCACCAAACACTTGTGCTTTGCCTTGAAGGGGCAGGGAATGGCTTGTGGGCCATCCCCACACTCCACCGGCCATGGCTTGAGGCCACCGGCTGTGTTTTATTGCCATCGGCCAAATGTTTGGCCGGCCGGCACTATAAATGGCCGACCGGCTATCTTTTTTTGGTCAATTGCGTTTTTGGCCGGCCGACTACTGTGCATCTGCTTTTGCAGATATTTTCATGCAGCTGGCATGCATTTTGCTCCCCTCCATACACGTGTATGGAGGGATTTCCCTCTTAGCTAGCTTGTCTTGTAAGCTTACAAGATTGAAGCTCTATAAGAGGAGGCCTCCTCTCCCTCTTTTAGGGTTAGACAACATTTTCAGAGGGGCTCTGGTTTTAGGGTTAGGATTTGTATCTATTCTATATCTATACGTTCCTATCTTTTGTGTTTTGTGTGTGTTTAGTCTCATTTTTGCACACAAACACCCACTATTACACTATCCTCTTGGAGCTGAGGCCTTTGAAGGTTGTTTTTGAAGTTTTGGAGCTGGTTTGAGCCAAAGAAGCTACTGGTCTTCCATTCTTGAAGAGGGTCTACAAGGGTAAGCACTTACTCATTTAAATACCCCTTTTTTACAAAGCTTTTTTGACTATCTTGCATCTGTTTTTGAGCTTAGCATATAACACATAAAAGTCTTGTTTTTGCCTACTCTAAATAGTTGTTCAAGGGTGTTTTAAGCTTTAGGGTTGTTTGACCCCTCTTAAGGCTTGTTTGGCCCTTGTTTTGTGCCATTTTGGTTGACCTTTGGGACCATTGTGTTTGGGCCTCCTCACCACTGAAATCTTGAGAGATTTCAGAGGTGAGGATGGTGCCTTGAGGTCCCAAGAAGGACAGGGCCACCCCCTCTCCTTGTTGTCCTTGAAAATGGCCATTTTTGCCTCTTGAGGGAGCATCTAATTTAAGTGTATGTTGACCATGCCTTAGCTGTTTTTTGTGCTTATTATGTCATGATTTAGCACTGTTTTGAGTTGGTTTAGGTACACCATGTTTGCTTAGCATACATGCCTTGTAATGCCATGTTTAGGCCTTAACATGCTTTAAGCTTTGACCTTTGTTTTAGCATGATTTTGGCCAAGCTTTGTGAAGCTTATATGCATGTTTTGATGTGTTTGAGGTCTGTTTTTGGTCATTCGGGTCATTCATGTTTTGCTTTGCATAGTTACTATGTAATCCCCCTTTGTATGCCTTGATACATTGACCATGAGCATGCCATCCTTGCATCTTTCCAATGGTTTGGAACCATTTTTCATGACATTTCAGTCCTTGTTTCATGTTCACATGCTTGCATTTTATCACTCCTTTAATACTTTAAGAGGTTGTGTTGTATGCTCCATGTTTAAGCATTTGTACATGCCTCCATGTGTAGATCATTTAGATGCCATCTAAGTGGTTTTTGGGGCCTGCCTTAACATGATTTAGGACTGTTTTGATCTATTTTGGTCATTTGCTTCATGTGTCATATGATCATGCTTTAGGTCCTTAGGCTTGGTTGCATGCTTAGCTTGCATTAGTAGGTTGATTTGGCATCACTTCCTACATGTTTTTCAGAGCTTACATTGCATGCTAATTGTCCATGTTTGCCTCCTTTTAAGTGCGCTTAGAAGTTGTTCCTTTATGCTTAAATGTTGGCCCATCAACATGTACATGTGTGTATGTGTGTTGGCCCTCATTTCCATAGCATTGGCCACTGTTTTAGGCTTGTTTGAGGGCTGCCTAAATTAGTTTAAGTCCATCCCCTTTGCTTGTTTGCATGCTCACCTTGTATGTTTGCTTGCATACTTGCATGTACACATTGCATCGCCGTGTTGCATATTAGTTCACATGCTTAGGATTGCATTGCATTGGCATGCATACTTTGCCTCTTGAGTTGAGTATGATAGAGGTTGAGCCCCTTTGTTTGATTATGTGCATTGCATTCCATATCAAAATGCACACTTGATTCTTTGGACCATCATGCATGGAAATGTGCGATTGGTGGTCCGAGAATCGAGGTCCATCCTCCTTTGAGTCATATACATGATAAGGGGTGTGGTTGGTGCATACATTGCTTGAAATGCATTGCCATGATTTGTTTTGCCCTCTGTTGCTGTCAACACAGATTCTGCAGGAAGATTTGGCCGGCCGGCCATCTTCAGTGCCGACCGGCCATCCATCAGTGGCCGATGACTCAATTTGTGGCCGGTGACCATTCTCCATGGCCGGTGACCAATTCCCTCAGCCGGTGGTGTTCCACAGTGTGCAGAGAGCATATCCTGAGACTTGTGTAGTCTTCAGAGGAGCAGAACAGCCAAAGCAGAGGCATCTTGTGCATAGCAGTGGCCTTCCGAGCAGAACCGAGCGCGCATGCATTGGACTCTCTTCCCGAGGCTGCTGTTTGTTGCTTTCTTAGATTAGTTAATTTGCTTAGCTAGTTTAATTGGTCTGTAATATTTAATTAGCTTGTTGGTTAGTTAAATCTGTATTATTCTTTCGGTCCCTCCGAGCGAGAGCAAATTTGTAATAAGTGTGGGTGCGTGTGTGCATGTCTTCCAACCCCTACTTCTTTCTCCCTTTTACTTACCTGCTTTGATGGTTAGTATTAGGACATATTTAAATTAGCATACCTCATGCTATGCATACGTGCATTATTCATCAGTATTGCATGCACCGGGCTCGGCGCATCATGCTAACTGCATAAGTATTTCAAATCTAACTTGAATACATGCTACTTGTGCATTTTCACATGTCATTCATAGGTTAGCCGAGCCTATTCTAGTGACATCCCGTATGCGTTGCATTAGGCATTTAAACATGGACTTGGATCATGCATGATTGCTAACATGTTCTTGTTTTGGCGCGGAGTACATTGTAAGTATTTTATGCTTTAGCATCTCGCATGAGTGTGAATGTTAGCATGCTTACCATAAGGCTATGTGCTTATGTGATGTAACTGCCTGAATGCCTGTGGGTGAAGGTTGGATTATTTGAGTTGGAACAACTCGTTGAAATCCGTGTTTTAGCCTACTTGCGAGTAGCAAATCTCAAAGCGTTTTCCAAACAAACGGATATGCAATGCTTCGTTCCAAATTAGGCAATCTAGTCTATACTTGTTTGCTGCGCGCATAACATAGTAATTCTAGGCTAATAACCGGAATAAGAACACATAATGTTTTCAAAACAAGATATCACGGTTAGTAGAGGCCGATCTTCGGATCGGGCGAGAGAGGGTGCTCATAGCTGACCTTCCCCAATCGTACCCAAGTTCCCGAGCCGAGGCAACTTTGGTGACGACGGACATGTGGCCTTTGGCACCGAGTCAGGGTTTCCTAAATTCCCCCATTAAAAAATATTTAGGTGGCGACTCTGTATCTGGCAAAGCAGTCCATGTTTGGCACTTCTTTTCTAACAATCTGTTTTCTCAAAACGATTTGCCAGATTTGGACTCTTTGGTTCAGATTAAGAACCGTGACATTTGAGTCCTGAACTGTAGTGCCCCACAAATGAACAGAACGGGATTCATCCTCCCAGGACGTTCGGGGACGTCTACAGTAACTGGATGCATGATGGTGATATATATGCAGTGGATGTGAAGTAATCCTTAAGGGTCTGGTTAGGCCCATTTAGGCTATTCGGGTTTGCCATCTCTATTGGTTCAAAATATGGGTATGGATATTCAAGCCTAGGAACACGAGAAGAGGCTCTAAGTTTTCTAAGAGTCCTTTCTAGTTCAAGGTCCAAACTCCATAATTCAGGGTGACAAGAACGGCGCCCGTGCATATACTACTCACACACACACACACAGACACACACACACACACAGAGTTTTGATTCTTGTGCACTAAGTTATGAAAACAAAATACCAAAGAAGAAAATACTCACAATAATTTAACGAAAACACTTTACTCGTCTTTCCGGTGCTTGACGTGTAGACGTTGTCTCCAACCTCTAATTGAGTTCTTTCTTTCTTTTGAGCACTTTGGTGCTTTGTTTGCGAGTATTTGCCTTTTTTTTTTTTTTTTTTTTTTTTTTTTTAAGCACTTTGGTGCTGCGGTTTGTTTTTAAAGCTCTGTTGTACTCCGCTTGCATTTCGGTGATAGCTCCACTTGCAAACACTTTAAACACTTAGCAACACTAAAATATAAAATCCTAAACTAAAAATTAAAATAGGAATGTAACTTTAAATTACTTAATTTCGCTAGAAGTCCCCGGCAACGACCTCAAAATTTGATGAGTCGTTTCACTCACCAAAAATAAATACTAAATTGTACCAAATTCTTTAGAATAATAGCAAGTCCAGGTATCGATCCACAGGAACAATTGTGAAATTAGACTAATTTAATTATCAAATTTCTAAATTAATTTTGGTAAAAAGATTGAGGGATTCATAAACTAGTAATAACTAAAATAAACTAAGAGATTAAACTAGCAATTATAAATAAAATTGAAATTATTGATTTTTGAGAAAAACCTAGGGTAATGAGTCTTTCACTAGTTAGATAAATAAGGCTTCAATTTGAAATTCAAAAACGTTACGGTTTGAACTAAATAATATTTCGCAACTACAAGCTTGAAGCATTTATCAAGAAAATTAACATGTTCAATGTGTAGGCACGAACCATCTCAAGTAGTATGAGTCATTCGCTCTAAACTAGGGTAGCAACACGACTTGTCCCTCGTAGTATGGCTCGTCTCATACCTTGAACATGAAAGAGTAGAAAACTATTGTATGGAAAGCATTCAACAATCACAGAAAGCAGAATATTCGAAGAAATAATAGAAAGTTATATTAAAAAACTTCTTGAGAACCATACAATTGGTCAAACCATTACTTAAAAGAAAACCGAAAAAAAACCTATTTACATGGCTAGGGTTTCATCAAAATCCTAGAAAAAAGAGCTTAGCCACTCATGGAGGAGTGGGAAGAAGTAGAAGGAGAAGAAGCCACCATGGGAGACATTTTTCAAGTTTCAAGTTATTTTCCTCTAAACCCTAGCCTCTCTCTCCCTTTTCTTTGAAATCTTTTCGAACCTCTTTTCAGTCTCTTTTTCTTCTTTATATTCCCAACAGAAAAGCCTTAAATTTTTATGCACGCAACCCTAGGTGGGCCGCCCGAGCAGTGGTGGGCCGTACGTGGGGTGGAGCTTGGCCGCACGTGCGGTGAGGTGGCAGGCCAGGATTTTTCCCTCATTGCACAGAGAATCTGTTTTGGCGCCTTTTTTGCTTGAATTTGCGTGTTGCCTACCAAATCTGCACAAGTGCACAAAACACATCATCTCCACCAAATAAACAACATTGAAAGACTAAAAATGTAACTTAAGTGGTCTCAATGTGGTTCCTTTCGGCCTACATTAGTAAGAGCTTATGATGGAGTTATAGAAAGGATACACATTCAAACCAAACCAAACCAAACAAAGCCTTAAGTCCCATCAAATGGGGTCGGCTACATGAATCCTTCTTCTCCACGCAGCCCTATCAAAGGTCATTTCATTAGTCAAATTAAGTAGATTCATATCTCTATTTATAACGCTAGCCAATGTTAATCTAGGCCTACCCCGTCCCCTAACACTTCTATCTACCGTTATAGCATCGCATCTCTTCATTATTGCCTCTGTTGGTCTCCGTTGAATATGACCAAACCATCTTAATCGATTTTTTCTCAACTTATCTTCTATTGGTGTTACTCCTACCCATTCCCGAATACACTCATTCCTAATTCTGTCTTGTCTAGTCTTACCGCACATCTATCTTAGCATCCTCATCTCAGCCACACTCATCTTATCTACATGTTGTTTCTTGATTGCCCAACACTCCATCCCATACAACATAGCTGGTCTAATAGCCGTTCTATAGAACTTACCTTTTAGTCTAGTGGGTATTCGTTTATCGCACAATACCCCAGATGCACTTCTCCACTTACACCATCCCGCCTTAGTCCTATGGGCCACATCTGCATCAATCTCTCCCGTTGTTGTGATAATCGACCCTAAATAACGAAAATGTTCACTATTAGGCAGTTCTTGGTTCTCTATCTTCACTTCTCCTCTGCTTTTATTGTTACTGTTACTAAATTTACACTCCATGTACTCTGTCTTAGTTCTGCTTATCCGGAATCCTTTAGATTCAAGAGCTGTTCTCCAAATCTCCAACTTTGTGTTAACTCCTTCTCTAGTCTCATCTACTAGCACAACATCGTCTGCAAAAAGCATACACCATGGCACGTCATTCTGAATATTTCTCGTCAACTTGTCCATAACTAAAGCAAAAAGATAAGGACTTAAGGTAGATCCTTGGTGTAACTCTACAGTGATAGGAAATTAATTTGTCTTTCCAGCTGGCGATCTAATAGTGGTCACCACCCCTTCATACATGTCCCTAATCACGTCAATGTAACCTTTTGTCACCCCTTTCTTCTCTAACACCCACCATATTATATCCCGGGGCACTCTATCATATGCTTTCTCAAGGTCGATAAAGACCATATGAATGTCTCTTTTCTTTTCTTTATATTTTTCTATTACTCTCCTCAAAAGATAGATCGCTTCCATTGTTGACCTACTAGGCATAAACCCAAATTGATTCTCTGACACCTCTGTTATTTCTCGCAATCGGTGTTCCATCACCCTCTCCCACACTTTCATTATATGACACATTAGCTTGATTTCTCTATAGTTGTTGCAATTCTAGACATCACCTTTATTCTTATAGATTGGCACTAAAATACTCTTCCTTCACACATTTGGCATGTTCCTAGTCAACAAAATTTTGCTAAACAACCTAGTCAACCAAGCAACTCCCTTTTTACCCAAACACTTCCAAGCTTCAATAGGGATATCATCGAGTCCTAAAGCCTTATTGGATTTCATCTTCTTAAGTGCAATCTCCACTTCAAAATTCCTAATCCTGTGATAGAACCTATAGTCTTGGTTTATCGTATTACTAGCTATTTCTTCCCCTATTGTCGTACCTCCATGTTTCTCATTTAATAGTTTCTCAAAATAATTCTTCCATCTTTCCTTAATCTCTTCATCCTTCACCAATACCTTAGAATCCTCACTCTTGATGCACTTTACTTGATTAAAATCTCTTGTTTTCCTCTCCCATATTTTAGCAAGTTTGTATACCCTTTTCTCTCCCTCCTTACTATCTAATCTAGTGTATAGGTCATCATAAACTTTCAACTTAGTCTCTCTCACTACTTTCTTGACCTCCTTATTAGCCAATCTATAGCTCTTAAGGTTTTCCTCAGTTCTATCCTTCTGCCACTTTTTAAAGCACTCTTTTTTTGCCTTAACTATCGCTTGAACCTCTTCCCTCCACCACCAAGTTTCCCTAGAGTTGGGTCTCGTTCCTTTCGACTCTCCAAGCACTTCCCTTGAGATTCTCCTTATACAATTGGCCATCGAGTTCCACATAGTATTAGCATCACCTTCTAAGTCCCAAGTACCTTCCTTATCCATTCGATTCTTAAATATTTCTAGTTTATCCCCTTTTAGGTCCCATCATCTCGTCCTACGACGCTCACCATTCTTCCTAGCTTGGTATTGCCCTCTAAAACATAAATCTAGTACCAAAATCCTATGTTGAGAGACCAGGCTCTCTCCAGAAATCACCTTACAATTATTGCATTTTAGGCGGCCCACTTTTCCCACTAAGAAGTAATCTATTTGGCTCTTAATTAATCCACTCTTAAAGGTTATCAAATGCTCCTCCCTCTTCTTATACATAGTATTGGCCACCACCAGCTCAAAAGCCAACGCAAAATCTAAGATACTCTCTCCAGTCTCATTTCTGTCACCAAACCCATATCCATCATGCACCCTTTCGTAGCCTAGTTTATCTATACCCACATGGCCATTAAAAGGATACACATTCAACAAAAAAAAAAAAAAAAGATAATTATGAGGGGATTTATGAAAGAAATGGAAAGAGAGAAATAACAAGCACGTACGTAATCTTGTACATGTGAATGTGGGTTTTATCATTAATGCTGATTTTTGGATTAAGAAAGCAAGCCCTCTAGGATCCTATGTCTTCGTCTTTTCAAGCCCAAAGAACAACAAATGGAATAGATTCATTTGTAAAGGTGTTAACTAGTCCATAATTTGCAAAATAATCACTAGTTAGGATAGATTTCAACAAATGGGATCATATATATGACATTTATGAGACAATAAAAAGAAAAGAGTCGGTAAAACAACCGAAAGAAAAATAAAAAATAAAAAAGAAGGGGTTATCGTGAAAAATGGAAAACAGTTGTGCGAGTTCGAAAACACAAAATGAATAATTGTTGACAATTTAACATTGTAAATATACAGTCTATTTATTTAAAATGTACTGTTTTTTTTTTTTACCATCCTATCCTACACAAACTATTAATGCATTTTGAATAACTCACTAATATCCATTGATCATTTCTCCCTTTTTGTTAGAAGATAGGTTGTTTTTTAACTAATAAAATCATTTATAAAAGAAAGATAAAAAAAAATTGCACCTTATGTGGCTATTTAACCTCATGTATCTCAATATTTCGGAAATGTTTTCTCACCCTTTTTAAATGAAACATTTTTAAATAAATTTTTAATTTTTCAAATCTTAATTTGCATAGAAATAAAAAGATAAGAAAATAATGTGCAATACCCTTTTTTTTTAACAAAATAAAAATAAAGAAAAAATTAAAAATTATAGAAAAAGGGTAAATTATAAAAGTCGATATCCCCTTAAACAATGACCCATCCACATTTTTTACGCCCAATATTTAAAAGTCGATATCCCTTTAATGTATTCATTTGATGACAATAAAACCCATTTCATTAGGTTTAGGTTTCTGTTTGTTGATAGAAAATAAAAATGTTAGAAAGTGAAGTAAAAGAAAGAAAAAAGAAATAAAAATTGATTTTCTTGCATGCATTTGGATAGACGAAAAATTTTGTATGAAAATGATGGGAAAAAAATATAATCATTGCATAACAGGGAGTTGTGAAAAGAAATATGGGCAAACAAGAAAACAAAATAAATAGGGTAAATTACAAATACACCCTTGTGATTTAATTAAAATACGAATCACCCCTGTAGTTTTTAAAATTACATTCTACCCATTGAGATTTTTAATTTCATAACAAATCGCCCCTTTTATTAATAAATCATCAAGTCAATTAACAGTTTTTAATAATGTTAAAAATATGTTTCAATTAATAATTTAGATAATTTTATTATTGTATATGATAGCAATTATGAATTTCATTTTTTTAGTTAATTCTGTTAAATAAAAAATTCTAATAAGGGGGTATTTGTAATTTTTCAAACCACAAGGGATAACTTGTATTTTAAGCAAATCTCAGGGGGTGTATTTGTAATTTACCCAAATAAATATTGTCAAGATTTGTAAGAAAAATAAATTTCTCTATATATTTTGTAAGAAATTGTTGGTTTAACTAGCAAGTTAATTTGAGTTGTATAAGAAACTTTAGTTTTTATTATTTTCTAGGACTCTTTATTTAAACCAACAAATAATTTTTATTTCTTTTTTTTTTTTACTTTCATATATTATCTATCTAATCAAACTGAGCCTTAATAAATTGTTAGAATTTTCAATGAAAAATACCATTTGAGCATGGCATGATAAATGAAATTTTGTAACTAAAATACCATTTATATTTGGGTCTTAAATATAATAGTCAAACATAAATGCACGTATTATATATATCTTTCAAAAATTATTCAATGTTCTTAGAGTAAGTTCAGGTAATGTTTAAAATGAATAGTTATTAATCTAAATCATGGGACCTACTATTTTTATGTTAAAATAGTGCAACCTGTAAATGAAAAAGATTATTTGCTCCAGAGTATCGAATAATTTCTTACTTGGTTAATGCACCACTTTCTACTTCCTCCATTGCTACCACGGGTTACACAAATCAACCTCTACACAAAAAATATGGGTAGTAGGGAAGAAGATGAGGTTGGGGACAAGGATGGAGTTTCAAGCAAGTGGCACTACAAAAAATTTGAACTTTTTGCGATGGCAAAATGCCGTCGCAAATATTCAAATTGCCGTCTCAAAAACTTTTTTGCGATGGCAACTGACCTTTAGCGACAACAAGTGGGGGGTCGCAACAAAGGGCATTACTAAAAGGTTTTAGTGACGGCACAATGCTGTCGCCTTTTTTTTGCGACGGTAAAGTTGCCTTTTTGCGACGGAATGCTGCTATCGGCATTACTATGTAAAAAATCTGAGATTTTTTGAGACGGCACTATATTGCCGTCGCTAAAAGTGTTATTTGCGACGACAAAAATGCCGTCGCGAAAGTGTTTTATTGCGACGGGTAACCTGCCGTCGCTAAAAGTTTATTTGAGACAGCTCGACAACGCCGTCTCTAAAAGGTTATTTGCGACGCAAATAATACCGTTGCGAAAGATTTTTTTCAACTGTTGCCAATATCATTTGCGACAGCATTGCTTATGTCGCAAAAACAATCTGGTTCTAATGTTTTTTGAGACGGTGTGGTACCGTTTCAAAAGAGAAAAAAAAATAGCAATAAAATTATTAAAAATATGAAAATTACCTGTATTAAATAAAAAATAACTGAAAAACAAACCAATAATTACATAATAATATAAAATTCCAGTATAAAAATAACAATTCATCCATAATAAAAATATTCTTCCATTGATAACAATACATCAGCAAAATTATCCCACTTCATAATGTTGCATAATACATATACAATGTTTAAATACATAATGTTGTTCACAATTCAAAAAAACTTAAATAAAAAACAAAAGTTTTCGTCATGATTCTTCCGTGGGTAACAAAAACAAAAGTTAATCACAATCTTCACACACCTGCATTCCACAAGAAGCAAACTGCTGGGGAAATATCTAGAAAAAAAAAATTAATGACAATATAATTATGTGTTAATATTTTAATTATAAAAAAACATAAAAAATTAACTACTATATAATTACAAAGATAATTAAGTAAACAATTTTGGCTAAACAGAAATCCGACTCTATCTTCCAAATCGGAAACCCGATTCGAGCCCCGTCTTCTCCCACAAGTCTCTCGTGCCTAGTCAGTTGTGTGTGCCAAGTTTCGTGCTAATCTGACCCCGTTTGGTGATTTTGGGGCGTCAACACCTCAAATTCAAGTTTCTTAAGGAACTAGTTTGCCTATAGTGAAATCCGACTCAAACTCTCAAACCGGAAACCCGATTGGAGTCCTGTCTTCTCCCACAAGTTTCTTGTTTCTACGCGGTCGTGTGTGCCAAGTTTCGTGCCAAACCGACGCCGTTTGGTGATTTTGGGGTGTCAATACCTCAAATTCAAGTTTCTTAAGGAACTTGTTTGCCTAGAGTGAAATCCGGCTCTAACTCCCAAATCGGGAACCCGATTGGAGTCCTGTCTTCTCCTACAAGTCTCTCATGCCTAGGCGGTCGTGTGTGCCAAGTTTTGTGCCAAACCGACGTCGTTTGGCAATTTTGGGCCGTCAACACCTCGAATTCAAATTTCTTAAGGAACTAGTTTGCCTAGACCAAAATCCGGCTCTAACTCCCAAACCGGGAACCCAATTCGAGCCCCGTCTTCTCCCACAAGTCTCTCGTGCCTAGGCGATCATGTGTGCCAAGTTTTGTGCTAATCCGACCCCATTTGGTGATTTTGGGGCATCAACACCTCGAATTCAAGTATCTTAAGAAATTAGTTTGCCTAGAGTGAAATCTGGCTCTAACTCTCAAACCGGCCACTCGATTCAAGCCCTGTCTTCTCCCACAAGTCTCTCGTGCCTAGGCGGTCGTGTGTGCCAAGTTTTGTGCCAATCTGACCCCGTTTGGTGATTTTGGAGCATCAACACCTCGAATTCAAGTTTATTAAGGAACTAGTTTGCCTAGAGTGAAATCCGGCTCTAACTCCTAAATCGGGAACCCAATTGGAGCCCTGTCTTCTCCCATAAGTCTCTCATGCCTAGGCGGTCGTGTGTGCCAAGTTTCGTGTTAATCCGACCCCGTTTGGTGATTCTGGGGCGTCAACACCTCGAATTCAAGTTTCTTAAGGAACTAGTTTGAATCATGAACCGAATGCCTTTATAATTGTTGCAATTTTGGATATCTCATTTTTCTCCACTCATCATGTATTTTCCTAGTCATTAGAATCTTATTAACGAACTTTGTTAACCAAGACACCCCTCATTACCTAAGCATTTTCAAGCCTCAATAAGGATACAGTTTGATCCTAATGCTTACCTAATTTCATCTTTTTTTGTGCAAGTTACAACTCAAACTCTCTTAGTCAACAATAAAACCTATATTCTCTAGTCCCATCAAAGCTATCATATTCCTCTACTCTTAGATTTTCTAAATGATTTTTATTTAACAGTTTCTAAAAATAATTTTTTCGCCTTTCCTTAACCTTCTCATCCTTGACTAACATCTTCAAATCCTCACTTTTATATAATTAACCTGATTAAGTGTCTTATTTCATTTCTCTCAATTTAGGAAATTTATAAATAGTTGTGCTAGGGACCCCCAGTGGGGGGGGGGCAACCCCAACACCCCCAGTTTTTTTTCATTGGCCAGTTTTTTTTTTTTTTTCCAATCACCCACAGCCACGTGGGGCTGGGGGTCACTGGGGGTCTGCCGCATTTTTCATTTATAATATTATTTTCTCCATCTTTACTATCTAATCTAGAATAAAGATTGGTGTAGGCTTTTAGCTTAGCATCCCTAATTATCCTTTTAACCTCCTTATTCGCCAATTTATATCTCTTAAAATCTTCATCCTTTTTTATCCTCTTGTCATTTTTCAAACCATTCATTAGATACATATTGCTCATACAACCAAATTATTAGAAAAGGATCATACTTTTGAATTATTGTTTGATGTTTCATCATTGTCAGTTCAAATCTGAGATAAATCTTCATCATCATCAAGAATATCATCATCGATCTTGCAAACGACCTCTCTTGGTGCCTGAGAAAGAATTTTGACACCAAGTAAATCTCACGAGTACAAACTACCAAAAAACAGAGGCAGCAATATAGCAAAGTAGCAGTAGTTTGACAATAATATACTCACTCCAAATAATGATTTTATGAGTGCTTCATCCTCTTCTTCCAACTTCTTTTCCTGTTGACAAAAAAAATCCCTTGACTTAGTAAGAATTGATGGTGATAAAATAGTATCCAAATTCACATGTTTTGAGTTCCTATGTGTAGACACCCCATTTTTGACTGTCCTCAAGACTCGGTTGTGCTTGTAGGTACATCCAGCCACAAGTTCGATTGCTCGTCGGGTATTCGACTTTCGCGGCGGAACGTCACAGGTTTGAGCTTTCCAAACCCTATATCTTTTCTGCCCCATTCTTGGACCATGACTTGGTCCTTTCAGAATGTGTTACTTGGTGCACTGCCGGCCACCTTTTGGCCCTGCCAGCCTTCACTTTGTTGCTGCCGGCCATTGATTGAGCCTGCCGGCCGTCAATGAGCCACTGTCGTGATGGCCGGCAGAACCCCTGTCTCAGCAGGTTTCACTCCAGATCTTTTGAGCCAGCTAGAATCCTTTCATCTCCCCTCCATACACGTGTATGGAGAGATAAAGCTCTTGCCAAGCTTCTTGAAGAAGCTTTGCATTGTTTTCCCTCTATATAAGGGGAGAGCCTCTCTCCTTAGGAGAGGTTCAGCCATTTTAGAAGAGATATAGCTCTCTCTCTCTCTATTGTTGTGGTTAAGTCCATTTTCTTGCACTTTTACACTACAACACATAGAGATACACCACCACCATTGGACTGAGTTTCTTGGGAAGGTTACTTGAGCTCTGAAAGTGAGTTTTTGGCCCTTGAGGTTGCTGGTTTCGAAGTTGGTCTTCAAGGGTGAGCTTCTTCCCATTTTTAGCACTTTCTTGTACCTCATTTTGGCCATACTTGCATATTGTTTTAGGCCTTGATTTCAACTGAAAAAAGTCTTTTTTTTAAGTGCTTTTGAAGTTTGTTTAAGGTCTTTTTGGTGTTAGGGGTGTACAACCCTCTTGTATGCTTTGTTTAGCCTTGTTTGGAGCCATGCTTTAAAGCCTTGTTTGGAGCCATGCTTTAAGGCCTTTGAGCTAGCCTTGGTTTGGCCTTCTAGCCACTGAAATCCAGTGGATTTTCAGTGGTAGGCATGTGGTTTTGAGGCCTCAAATCAGAGGGGGTGACCCTCTCTCTTTTGGTTTTTGTTTGCTTGCATTTTTGGCCTTCCAAATGAGCATGCCTCTCTGTACTTTTGAGGCTTGGTTCAAGCCCTTTTTTGTGACTTTTAGGACCTTCCTTGGCTCTTTCCATGGCTGGTTTGGTCACCTTTTGCATGCATCTTGTATGTGTAGTGTAATCCCATTTGTAGCTCATCAAAGTAGCATGTTTTCCTAGCTTGTGTTGAGTCTATTTCAGTAGGTTTTTGGTGATGTTTTACCATGCCTTAGATCTTTTTTGGGTTGGTTTTGTCACTCCATCCATGTATAATACACTTGCAGTGTAAATCTCATAAACTAGCTTTATATGCTTCTTGCTTTAGCGTGTTATCCTAGCTTATGTTGAGTCCATTTCAGCATGTTTTTGGTAATGTTTTTCTATGTCATGACTCTGTCCATAGCTGGTTTGGTCATCCTTTGCATGCTCCATATACTTGTAGAACAAATCTTGCTTACTAGCTTTATATGCATGATGTTTTGACTCATCATCCTAGCATATTTTGGCTTTGCTCCAGCATGATTTTATTATTGTTTTGGGCTATTCTAGGACTGTTTTGGGCTGCCATGGCCATATCACTTGTGTTTTGTATAGCTATAGTGTAAATGCTTAGGCTAGCCTTGGGTTTTGAGGCTCCTACCATGCCATACATGTGATGTTTACATACTTTGCCATCATTCTAAATGTTATTTCAGTCCATGAAATGTAGTCATACACTTGCATTTGACATGCTTTTAATGCCTTGGAGCCTTGGCTCTTTATGCCTCATGAATGGATCATTGTGCATGCCATTAAGCCTAAGCCTTTGGCTCATCATATCAGTGCATTTTTGGTCTTGTTATACCATGATGTAACTCTATTTTATGTTGTCCAAGTCATGCCATGTTTGGTTTCAATAGGTGTAGTGCATTGCCTCTTTTGTAGCCTTGCATGCTCCATGTTTTTGGCCTTGTGTTCTAGCTTGTGTTGGCTAGCTTCGAGTTTGTTTTTGGTCTTGTTTGGACTTGCCTTGGGACTATTTTAGGTTCCTTTAGCCCTTTGGGGCTAGCTTTGTATGGCCATTGCTTAAGTCCCTTTGCTAGTTCTTAGCTTTTGAGCTTCATGCATGCTATGCTTGTGTTATGTGTGTGATTTGGCATCATTCCTAACATCATTTCAGAGCATGTAGTATTGTCAGACTTGCATGCTTTTCACTCCTCAAGTGTGCTTAAGAGTTGCATCTTTATGCCTTAATTCTTGGGCCCATTGGCATGCATGCTTGTCTAGCATTTTGTGTTGTCATTTCAACACATATTGGCCACTGATTTGGGCATAGTTGGGGTCTGCCCATATTGGTTTAAGACCATCCTTGCATGTTGTTGCATGCTTGTCTTGCATATTGTTGTATGCTCGCTCCATCTTTGCATGTTGTCGCATGCTAGTTCCATTACATGTTGTTGCATGTTTATTACACTGCCTTTTGCATGCTTAAGTCATATTGCATGATTGCATGTTCAAGTTAGCATTGTGTATGCCATCCTTGCATTGCATTGTTGTTTGGATTAAGTGTTAATCCGAGCACGAGAAACGAGGGACGTTTCATACTTCAAGTGATGAAACGTGTCTCAATTCTCGGTCGCCGACGCTCTTGATTATCCATGATAGAGTTCTAGGCTTTATGTGTTTATTTGTGCATTCATTTCATATTGATTTGCACAAGTTGGATCTTTGGCCATCATGCATCAGGATGAATGATTGGTGGTCGTGGATCCGACTATGCCTCTCCCTTAATGTTTTGAGGTGATATGGGGTGGCATAGTGCGTACATATTCTTGGGAGACCCTCCATTTTCTCTATTTTGTGTTCTGCTGCAGCTTGGTGTCCCAGCACATCAGTGGCCGGCAGTGCCTTGCAGATGGCCGGCAGTCCCTCATTCTTGTCCAGCAGTGCCCACTCTTGGTTGGCAGGATGGTCGGCAGTGGCTCCCCATGGCTGGCAGGCCATTGATGCACTCCCCAGCATGTTTTTGGTAAGTTCCAGCAGCAAGGTCTCTAGGACACCCTGCAGACATAGCCTCTAAAGAGCAACCGGAGAGTTTTTCGGGACGGCAACCAAGCATGCATCCTTCCTTCTTCAAGGCAGAGCTGAGGCGGCCTAGCAATCTCATTTTAATGCTTACTTGTTAGTTAGCTTTAATTTGTGAATTAATTAGTTAATTTGTTAATTAATTAAGCGTTGTAATAATTAGTTGTAGCTAGTTATTCATTCAGTTATATAATAATTAATTAAATTGTTAGTTAGTTAGTTAGTTAGTTAGTTGGCATGTATTATTTATTCGGACCCTCTTTCGAGAGGGCGAATTTTGTAATAAGTGTGCGTGCGTGTGATGCATGTCTTCCAACCTCCATTTCTTTCTCTCTTTTACTTACCTGCTTTCAGTGGTTAGTTTTAGGGCATGTTTCAATTAGCATACTTATGCTTTGCATGTTTGCATCCATTCATCTATCTAGCATCCTTATGTTCGCATGTTTGCATCATTCATCTACATTGCATGCACCAGGCTCGGCGCATCATACTAACTGCATCGTATTTCAATTCCGAGTTGAATACATGATTATCTAATCGTATCTCATATGCCATATTAGAATAGCCGAGCCTATTTCTAGTTGCATTTTGTATGTGTTGCATTAGTCATCTTAACATGAACTAAGATCATGCATTGATTACTAACTAGTTTCTGTTTTGGCTCGGAGTACACTGAAAGTGTTTATGCTTTAGCATCTTGCATGTGTGTTATTGATTACCATGAAAGCATGCTTGCCATGAGGCTAACTTCTTAATTGATATAAACTGCCTGAATGCCTGTGGGTGAAGGTTGGATTACTTGAATTGGAACGATTCATTGAAATCCGTGTTTTAGCCTACTTACGAGTAGCAAACTTCAAACCATTTCCAAACAAACGGATATGCGATGCTTTGTTCCAAATTGGGCGATCTAGTCTATAGTTGTTTGCTGTGCGCATCACATAGTAAGACTAGCTAATTAACCGGAATAAGAGCACATGTGTTTTCAAAAACAAGATATCATGTTTAGTAGTGGCCGATCTTTGATCGGGCGAGCGGGGGTGCTCATAGATGACCTTCCCCAATCATACCCAAGTTCTCGAGCCAAGGCAACTTTGGTGATGACGGACACGTGGCCTTAGGCAACGAGTCAGGGTTTCCTAAATTTCCCCAAAACAAAATATTTAGGTGGCGACTCTGTATCTGGCAAATAAGTCCATGTTTGGCACTTCTTTCTTAAAAATCAGTTTTCCAAAACGATTTGCCGAATTTGGACTCTTTGGTGATTTATCAATCTCACATTGCACATTGTGAGATCAGATTAAGAACTGTGACATTTTGAGTCCGAACTGTAGCATGAGGCCCTCGGGGCGATTCTACACTATGCTGCCTTGACAAATTCACACTGCAGCTATGATGTGGTCAAATAGCTATACCTCTGGATGATTTGTTATGACATCAATTGATCCAACAGTTTAAGTACAGAAATACTGAAGCTCAAATTCCAAAAAAATTATAGTTTGCTTTTGAATTCGAGCCCCATCAAATTCTCGTCAGATCAATACAGCCAGTGCCTAGCCATAACACTGAACATATTTTAGGTAGGCATGCCAAACTAGCCATTTAACTAACTTATCTCAAAAGAAGAAAAAGAGACATTCAAAGACTTAATATATATATATATATATATATCTAGAACTTATTACTTGTGTTAATTTTCAGTTAAATGAGTTAAGGAGGCAACCTGAATCAAAACCTATTATGTTGAAAATTTGAGTAGAAGATTACTTGAATGCAGCCCATCCAAAAAAATGGTCAAACTACATGCTTACTTTAGGCAGTTCTGCAGGTATAAAATAGTATTGCTAGCTAAACATAAATTCAATCCCACATTAGATACTGCTGCTACCATTCACATAAATCTAGTACATCAAAAAAGTGACCAATATGGCAATTGGGCTTCATTGTTCAAGGCCTACACAAAATGCATTTACACCCAAAAGGTTGAAATAATGAACTAGCATAAATGACCTTACCTTTTCCTCAGTTGAGCGCTGCAAGACCTCCAACATTGCATCTACACTGATAGTTGCTTGTCTTGACTGAAAAACCAGAAAGAAGACTTGTTTTATATGCTTAAAATATAAATTCAAGTTCACATCTGAGTAAAATGAATAAAACAACAAACTTTCACACACGTGGCTAATGATCCCATATGTCAAGCATATCGACATTTTAACCCAAAATAAGTTTACCAACCTACGAAGTTAATAAGGCCATGAATTCAATAGTTGAATCATTAAGTTATTCTCAATACATCTAGAATTCCAGCCTCGTCCCTGCCTGACACTATTGGGTATGAGTTGGGGTTAATCGGGGTTGGGGATTAATAAAACTAATCTGGTCTAGGTTGGAAATAGGGCATCCCCTTCCTAAACCCCTAGATTTTTTATATATTCCCAACATACCCTCTTAATATATTTTTATTATGTTCACTACGTATTAGTTATTTGACTAAGCAAGTACCTTCATGGACTTCATTTTATCCAGGGCAGCAAGGATGTCCATCTCTCTTTTTGAATCCAAGGTTCTATTCTCCAAGGATTTCATTGCATCTCCCATCTCTTCAGTTTCCCTTTTTTGCATCTCTCATCTCCAAGAATGTCCAAACCAATGAATAACATCACTAGGATAGAAAAACAATATAGGTGAGTTTTTAACCAAATAACTCAGAAATATAAAAGTATAAAAAAATAACTACAAAATAAATCTAATAATGCTGTTATAATGAAATGCCTGCTTTAAAGGAGACTCAAATGCACCTCATCTATATGGAGGTTCTTCAAGAAAGGTAAAATCCGATTATTAAAGCAATAAATTCCAACTCTTGTATATACAATGTGGGTAAAGCAATAAATTCCAACTCGGGAAGAAGTACCACCATCCCCAATGGTGAGGGTTTTCTCTGAATCAATCTTGGAAATCTTGCAAACTTCATTATCATCTCCACTTGGATACATATTCTTCCCATCGAATGGAGCCTGAGACACGGAAACTTCTGCCTCAGGGCTATTGGGGCTGCTAAAAGTGCGAGCTCGTGCCCTGTAGAGGTGGAGTGGCAACAGTGGTAGTAGTAGTGAAAATAACTTGAAAAAAAACTTTATTACAAATTTTGGCATTGTTATACTTTGTGCCAACATTTTCCTTAAAAAAATAACAAAACAAAATATTTATTACACACATATATATACATATATTGACGTATACACAAAGAAACATATATATGAAGATATGTAAACACAATTTCAGAAAACATCATCCTCAACCACATTTTCAGATGCACCACCCAATGAATTTTATTTAATTCTCCCAAAATTTCACTCATTCATATTATAGTAATGTCATTGAGAAAAACAATCTAACAATTTATAAAGGCCATTTCTTTGTCAAACACAAATTCATAACTGAAAATTCCAACAATAAAAAAAACAAAAAAATGCTAAAAGAAATTCTCGTATGAATCAGATAAGCAATAGTCCAACACTAGAAGACACTTAAATGCATAAATTGCTCAAAATTTCAATCAACTTACCGATTCCTCGTGCGAAGCTGCGAATGCAAAAATTGACCGGTTCCTGAAGCCATGACGACGGAGAGGAACTAGGCCGAGGCAGAGCTCCCTGGGACAAACGGTGCGAGCCGAGATAGAGATTTTGTGAGGTCGTCGGAGAGATTCAAAGGGGAGATACTTTAGGGATGGTAATGAGGGACACAACGCCATTGAAGGTCTAAGAGTGGAGCTAGGGTTAGGAATTTTATGTATGAAGAGGACTCGAGCATAATACTCTGATGCCTGACTGGTGTATGTAAACATATATATATGTCGCTGCCGTGGCTCGACGCCGTCGTCTGCCATGCTCACAGTCGAGAGAGAGAGAGAGAGAGAGAGATTTGGTAGAAAAGATTAGGGATTTTGGTTCTAAGACATTGGGGATTTTTGGGTTTTTTTTTTTGCCGAGGGGGGCGAGAATGGAAAAAAAAGGAGGGAACCGAGCGGGATTGGGAAAAAAAAAAATTAGTTTCCATCACAAATGAATATTTAAATAATAAAACAGTTTTTTTTTTTTTTTTTTTTTTTAAGACAGAGGTTGCCGTTGCCAAACAAATTTATTTTTTGTTAAAATAAATTTTTTTTATAGTTAATGATTTTTTTTTTTTTCATTTTCTTTTAGTTACTAAGGTTGAGAATTTATTTGTTTCATTTTTATTTTAATGAATAAAAAATTATTATTATTATTTTTTATTTGGTAGAAGTAGGGATAATATTTTAATGAAAAATATTTTCCATAAAAATAAAGTTATTTTTTTGTGGTCAATGAAAAATATTTTTCTGCTACCCATTTTTTTTATTACTAAAAATCAGGAACTAATTTTTTTGTGGTAGAGGATAGGGAGCGGCAGTAGTGGTGAAGGTGGTGGATAAGAGGTGATGGTGGTGGTAGTGGTGGCGGCAAAGGAGATTAGTGGTGAAGTTGTGGTAGTGGTAGAGAAGATAGAGTAGCGGTGGTGGAAGAAAGGTAATGGTAGTAGTAGTGGTGGTAGTGGAGTGGTAGCGATAGTAGTAGTAATGATAGTCGTAAAGGTGGAGTGGCAACATTGGTAGTAGTAGTGATAGTAGAATGGCATTTGCAGTAGTGGTGAAGGTGGTACAGGAGATGGGTGGTGAGAGAGAGATGAGTGAGAGACAAATAGAGAAGAGAGATAGACAGAGACAGAGACAGATAGAGACAGACAAATTAATGAGTGAGAAGAGATAGACAAAGTGGTCGCTAAAAGTGTATTTTCTTGTAGTGTCTCGATAAATCGAAAGGGAGCTCGGTAAATAGAGAAGATGAGAGAGGGAGAGAAAGACAGACAGACAGACAAATAGACAGGCAGACAGAGAGAGAAAGAAAGAGAGACAGACAGACAGACAGATAGAAAAAGAGAGAGAAAAAAGAAATGAGCGACAGTTAGACAAAAAGAGAGAGAAAGAGAGCGAAAAGAGATGAACGAGAGAGATAATAGAAAAATAGAGAGATAGAGAGAGAAGAGAGATGAGCGAGAGAGACAGAGAGAGAAAGAAAGAGAGAGATGAGCAAGAGAGACAGAGAGATGAGAGAGATAGAGAGAAGAGAGATGAGCGAGAGAGACAGAGAGAGAAGACAAATGAGAGAGATAGAGAGAACAGAGATGAGCGAAAGACACACAGAGAGACAGACAAACAGACAGAGAAAGAAGACTGAGGAGTGAAAGAGAAAAAGAGAAGAGATAGAGACAGAGAGTCAGGAAGATGAAAAAATGGGTGAAGAGAGAAATGTTATATCAAATGAGTAACACAACGTTGTTTTTTTTTTTTTTTTTTTTGCGACAGAAAAATACCGTTTCATTTTTTTTTTGTTATTAAAAATCAAGAACTAATTTTTTGTGGTAGAAGAGAGGGAGTGGCAGTAGTGGTAGAGATGGTGGACAAGAGGTGGTGGTGGTGGTGATGGCGATGGCGAAGGGGATTAGTGGTGAAGTTGTGGTAGTGGTAAAGGAGATGGAGTGGCGGTGGTGGAGGAGAGGTAATGGTAGTAGTAGTGGTAGTGGTAGTAGTGGAGTGGTGGCGATGGTGGTAGTAATGGTAGTCGTAGAGGTGGAGTGGCAACAGTGGTAGTAGTGGTGGTAGTGAAATGACATTTGCAGTAGTGGTAAATGTGGTAGAGGAGATGAGTGGTGAGAGAGAGAGATGAGTAAGAGACAGATAGAGAAGAGAGATAGAGAGACAGAGAAAGAGACAGAGTGATGAGCGAGAAAGAGACAAAGTGGTCGCTAAAAGTGCATTTTCTTGTAGTATATCGATAAATTGAAAGGGAGCTCGAGCTCAATAAATAAAGAAGAGATGAGGGAGAGTGTGAGCAAGGCGAACACAGTGGGGGGAAGAGAGAGAGAGAGACAGACAGACAGGCAGACAGAGAGATAGAAGAGTAATGAGTGAAAGAGAGAGAGACAGAGATAGAGATAGAGAGAGACAAATAGAGAAAGAGATAGAAAGAGAGAGAGAGAGAGAGAAAAAGAGAGAAACAAGAGATGAGCAAGAGATAAACAAAAAGATAGAGAAAGAAAACGAAAAGAGATTAATGAGAGAGAGACATAGAAAAAAAGAGATAGAGAGAGAAGAGAGATGAACAAGAGAGACAGAGAGATAGAAAGAGAGAGAGAGACAAAAAAAAGAGAAACAAAATATGAGCGAAAAATAAACAAAGAGAGAGAGAGAGAAAAAAGAGCGAAAAGAGATAAACGAGAGAGAGAGAGAGATGAGCGAGATAGATAAAGAGAAGAGAGACAGAGAAATAGAGAGAAGAGAGATGTACGAGAGACACAAAGAGAGAGAGAGAGAGAGAGAGAGAAAGACAGACAGAGAAGAGTGATGAGTGAGAGAGAGAAAGAGAAGAGAGACAGAGACACAGAGAGAAAGAGAGAGACAGACAGACAGACAGAGAAGAGTGATGAGTAAGAGAGAAAGAGAAGAGAGACAGAGATAGAGACAAAAAGACAGGAGGATGAAAAAATGGGTGAAAAGAGAAATGTTATATCAAAAGAGTAAGACGACGTCGTTTTTTTTATTTTTTTTTTTGTGACAGAAAAATACCGTTACATTTATTTAAACCATTTTGTGACTATACATATATAAAACCGTCTCAAAGCCACAATATATATATATATATATATATTTTACTTTTTTTTTTTGCAACGGTACCTATCACAGTCACAAAAAACTCTTCTTTTTTTTTTTTTTTGCGACTGCAGCTGGTGCCGTCGCAAAAATACTCCATTTTTTTGCGACAACAATTTTTGCTGTCGCAAATACTCTATTTTTTGCGACAGCAAGTTGTGCTGTCACAAAAAGTCACATTTTTCGCGACGACAAGTTGTGCCGTCTCAAAAAGTCACATTTTTTTGTGACGGCAAGTTGTGCCGTCTCAAAAAGCCACATTTTGCCACGACAAGTTGTGCCGTCGCAAAATGCCACCTTTTGCCACGGCAAATGTGTCGTTACAAAAAGTTTCGTCTTTTAAGCCCACTTTTCTTGTAGTGTGGTAGAATAAAGGAGGTGTTTGGTTAGAGGAAAATGAGGTGGCTAGTAAGGAAAATAGGAAGTAGTGGTTGGGATGGGGCTTTGGAAAAATGGTGGAGAGAAAGATGAGGTACAAGTGATGAGAGGAAAAGAAAGAGGAGGATGCAGTAGGTGGTAGGGGAAGAGGAGGTGGCAATTGATGGGAGAAATAAGTGACCGGTAGGTAGTCTTTGTAAGAGAGACAAGGTTAGGTGGTCTTCTTTTTTGAACTATGGTTAGGTGGGGTTGAAGAAGACAATAATAAGGAGAGGGATTTTTTTCAATCTAGATTTTAGATTTGAAGGTGTTGTTGGATTCTTGAGATCTATTACGAATTCAGTTTTAATTATTTGAATCGCTTATTTTATCGGACACTTTGTGTATTTTATCTAAAAAAAATTAGATTGATTCGATAACTATTAAATATTTAATTTATTACATTTATCACCAAAAAAAAATGTATAGTTTATTTTTAAAAAATAATTATCATCTTTTTTCTTCTTTTTTTTGTAAAAAACGCAGTAAATTGAATATATTACGATTATTCTATTGACTTAATTTTTTGTGTCAATGAAATATACAAAATATCTAACAAAATGAGAAATTCATATAATTGAAACGGGACTCATAATAGGTTCCAATAGCCCAAACAATGCTCTGCAATCTAGATTTTGGATTGAAAGAGATCTACCTCCATAATTAAAAACTCAAAAATTAAATTGATATTTCTCATTATCGATGATTGTTGTATTTGTGATTTTCATGCTTGACGGAGTTGAGTGTCGTGCTTTAAATATTGAAAATTTTTATATATCATTTGTTTTTGTTTTGACTGTCTTACATCACTACGATAGGACAAAATATTATTCATTTTTGTTATTTTCTAAATGATTATTTTTCAACCAAAAAAAAAAAATCATAAACATCAACCTCATAAGTGATACAGACCGGGAAAAAAAAAGTTCATTCGGGTGAAGTATAAATAAAAAGAAATGATACATATCAACACATTTTGTCACTATTTTATTAGTGCAATCCGTGTGATGCACGAAAAAATAGACTATATATATACATTGTGTAATAAGTAAATTATTCTAATCTTGAATTATGTCTTAATAGCAGCAAGTCATTATATTAGGCTATCATGATAGATGTTAACAATAATTAACTCACAAAATTTCATAATAAAATTTGATATGCATAAAAAATTATTAATTATAAAGAATGTTGAGGATAATAGTATCACAATCACTTGATAACATAAATAACTTGTATTAAACTATAGGGTCATGCAAAAAAATAAAAATAAAAACAAAAACAAAAACAAGCATTAAAAGAGAGAAATTTATAAATTCAGAAAAGTTATTATAAATTTATTTAGACTTTTAAATCAGTGGTTTATATTATTATTGTAGGACCAAATTATGAATAATCTCAACTTTTAATTATAATTTCTAAGTAGTTTCTAAATTTTTTTAATCCAAGTTTGTTACCTTACTCATAAAAAAAAACTTCTCAAGCAAATCATTAATTGATCATGTTAGCAACTCTTTATTATTGATCTTCTCTATCAATGACACATGCATATCATATCAAAGTATAAATCATTCTTCATAGCTTGAATAATATTTGCTTAGTTCTTACCGTATTTAAAAAAAAAAATAATAATAAGATAAGAACTTTGTAGAATTATAAAAATTATATAAGAAAATAGATTAATCAATTTTGTTTATAAAAAAAAATGATGACAAATTATTTGAATTATACTTGAAGAAATATAACAAATGATAGCTTTAATCATTATATACCAACAAAAAAATTATATAAATTACTCAACGAAAAAATGGTCGAATGCAACTAAAGTCATGGTTATTGAATTAAATTATATGGGCTCTAAATTTATAATATAATATAGCAAATCAATTCATAATAACAAAGAGATATCGACAAATATGAAGTATTTCCTTACCATCTTTGTATTATGTTCATTAATTTCATATATCATATGAAAGTTTTACTCGTTTTGATCTTTCAATAAAATAAGCACCAAGAAAACAAAATTTGATAAGAAATTAGTTCTAAACTTTATTATTAAAAAAACAAACATTTCAAAGAGAGAATTTAGAGATGAAATTGAAGAAATACTATAACAAATGACAGCCTTATAAAAAAAAAGAAAAAAAGAAATAGCAATGATCTAATGCAAATTATTTTTAACAACTAAAAATAATATATCAAATTATTACCTTGGCTAAATATAGTGACAAAAATTAATTTTGTGAGATTTTTGTGTTGCCTCCTCCCATACAGTTTTCATTATTTCAGCACTAATACTCTTCTCATTCAAAGCCAACCAATTTTTATTTTCTTTATCTCTTGGTAAATAATAACGAATAATAAAAAATATCAGAAGAAGGTTAAGAATTTAAGAGGATATAAGAAGTTATAGATAAGAACATTTCATAAGATAAAAAATTCAAAATAAAAAAGGATAATATGTGATAGAAGAAGAAAAAATTATGAGTAAATCAAAATAAAGATTTAGATAGATATGCTTTTGACAGATATAGATTAACAAATCATATCTTTATCTAAATTTTATTATTTTAATTTTTTGTAAATCAATTATTTAATCTTTATCTTTATTTGTAGACCACAAAATTAATTTTTATAAATTATTTATCAATTTTTATAAGTTTATTTATCTATAAGTCATGAAATTAAATTTTTGGGTAAACTACCAATAGATCCTAATAGTTGGACTTAATTCCCATCAAGTCCTATTGAAAATAAGTCTTGGTAAAATTGTCGCTAAAAATAATTTTTTTGTGATAATTTTTTATATATGTCGCTAAAAATTGATAATTAGTAACTTTTTTTTGTCATGACTTTTATAAATTGTCACTAAAACTTACAATTAGTGACTTTTCTATGACAAATTTTTCCCATAGGACCTATTAGACAATAAGTCTACTTATTAGGACCTACACGTAAGTACCCCTTAATTTTTTAAATAATTTTTTTTAATTTTTATCTTTATCTATAGGTCATGAAATAAATTTTCATAAATTATTTATGAATTCTTCTATGTTTATCTATAATGAAATTAATTAAAGTACAAAATGACGGGCCAAAAAAAAAAAAGAGAGGAGTAATTTCATTTTTTTTTAAACCAATTATTTAACCTTTATCTTTATATGTAGGTCACGAAATTAATTTTATAATTTATTTATCAATTTTTATATGTTTATTTATGGAAAGAAATTTTAAATTATCTACAAATTATGAAATTAATTTTTTTAAATTAATTATTTAATTTTTATCTTATCTGTAGGCTATGAAATTAATTTTCATAAATTATTTATCAATTTTTATATGTTTATCTATATAGAGGAATTTTGAAATTCAAATCTTTATCTATAAGCCATGAAATTAATTTGGAAAAATTATTGATAAATCTCATTTAGAAGTGTTTTAATTCAAGAAGTCCATGAAGGAATTTTTTAACCCATTTAATCCCGTGTATATATAGCTTTATTCCATAAAGTCCTTTTTCTTGATTTACACTATTTTCTTGGACACTTATGCCCTTATATTTAATTTTGATACCCTTATAAATATTTTTTGAACGGTTAGCAATTTTATGATGTGAACATTCATATTTTAAAATTCACATTGGTAGGAATGTAAAATTGGCCCGTGGGCGGCTCGAAATCCGTCTGTGAGCCGGGGCGGGCCCGGCCCGTTGACAATGTGAATATTCACATTGACATGTTAACATTCACATTAATAGGAGTGTAAAATTAGCCCGCGTCCCGTGGTGGCGCGAAACCCGCCCGCGGCCCATTGGCGGCCCAAGGCGGGCCCGGTCCGGGCCGTTGACAATGTGAATATTCACGTTGACATGTTAACATTCACATTGATAAGAGTATAAAATTGGTCCGCGGCCCACGGGCGGCCAAAAGCCCGCCCGCGGCCCGGGGCGGGGCCGGCCCGGCCCGGCCCGTTGTCAATGTGAATATTCACATTGACATGTTAACATTCACATTGATAAGAGTATAAAATTGGTCAACGTCCCGTGGGCGGCCAAAAGCCTGCCTGCGGCCCGGGGCAGACCCGACTCGGCCCGTTGACAATGTGAATATTCACATTGACATGTTAACATTCACATTGATAGGAGTGTAAGATTAGTCCGCGCCCCATGGCTGCCCAAAACCCGCCCACGGCCCGTGGGCAGCCCGGGGTGGGCCCGGCCCGTTGACAATGTGAATATTCACATTGACATGTTAATATTCACATTGATAAGAGTATAAAATTGGCCCGCGCCCAATGGCTGCCCAAAACCCGCCCACGGCCCGTAGGCAGCCCTGGGCGGGCCCGGCCCGGCCCGGCCTGTTGACAATGTGAATATTCACATTGACATGTTAAAATTTACATTGATAAGAGTATAAAATTGGCCCGTGCCCCGTGGTTGCTCGAAACTCGCCCACAACCAATGGGCGGGCCCGGCCCGGCCTGTTGACAATGTGAATATTCACATGGACATATTAACATTCACATTGATAAGAGTATAAAATTGGCCTGCGGCCCATGGGCGACTAAAAGCCCGCCCGCAGCCGGGCCCGCCCCAGCCCATTGACAATGTGAATATTCACATTGACAATGTGAATAGTCACATTGACATGTTAACATTCACATTGATAAGAGTGTAAAATTGGCCCGCAGCCCGTGGGCGGCCCGAAGCCTGACCGTAGCCCGAGGCGGGCTTGGCCCGACCCGTGACAATGTGAATATTCACATTGACATGTTAACATTAACATTGATAGGAGTGTCAAATTTGCACGCTGCCCGAAGCTCGCTCGCGGCCCGGCCCGTTGACAATGTGAATATTCACATTGACATGTTAACATGCACATTGATAGGAATGTAAAATTGGCCCGCCGCCCGTGGGCTGCTCGAAGCCCGCCCACGGCCTGGGGCAGGCTCGTTTGGGTCCGGGCCCGAGCATGTCCGAGACCCTAGGCTAGGGCCTAGGCCATCACTTTGAAGCCTGACCTGGCCCATCGGCCCGCTTAAGGCCCATTCAATGCTCGGTCCGAGGCCCAGCCCGCCTGAGGCACAATGTCTTTTTTTGTGGAAAATAATAAAATTTTGGTAGAAAAAATTAAAAAGAATTAAAAAAAATGGCCAGGCCCGCCCAAGCCCGGCCTAAGCTCGAGCCTAGGCCTAGGCCCACCGGCCCGACCCGAGGCTGTCATCTTCGGGCCGCGGGCCAATTTTACACTCCTATCAATGTGAATGTTAATATGTCAATGTGAATATTCACATTGTCACGGGCGGGGCCGGGCTCTCCCCGGGCCGCCCACGGGCTTCGGGCCGCCCATGGGACGCGAGTCAATTTTACACTCTTATCAATTTGAATGTTAACATGTCAATGTGAATATTCACATTATTAACAGGCCGGGCCCGCCCCGGCAACGGGCGGGCTTCGGGCCGCCCACAGGCCGCAGGCCAATTTTACAGTCCTATCAATGTGAATGTTAATATGTCAATGTGAATATTCACATTGTCACGGGCCGGACCGGGCTCGCTCCGGGCCGCGAGCTAATTTTACACTCCTATCAATGTGAATGTTAACATGTAAATGTGAATATTCACATTGTATATAGGCCGGGCCCCTACACATTGATGATATGAACATTCACATTGACGGTGTGAACATTCACATTAGGGGTATTTTGGTAATTATGTCACCCATAGGACTTATTGAAATATAAGAAAATAATATAAACTAAATAGAACATAAGTAGATGAAAAGGATATTTTGGTCTTCTTATCTCAAATAGGACCTAATGGAATAGTCAAAAAGAATATGGATTGGATGGAACATAAGTAATTAAAGATGGATTTATGGAAAAAGCTCCCAATTAATTTTCATTTTAATTAATCAAACAAATAGATAAAGGGGATTTTTTTTTTTAGCATTCTTGGTATTAAGATTTTATAGCATAAAGGACATTCAATATTTGCATAATGTCTAAGATCCCTCAAATCAATCTAGAGAAAATTCAATCCAAAGAATTTCTCTGGACTTCTCAGAGAAAAACTCTCCAGAGAAATTCCTTTCCAGAGAAAATCTCTCCAAACCAGAGAAATTTGATTCATTATGTGTAGAGAATTACTCTGGGTTCAAACTAGAGAAAATTGAAATTTCTTTGAGTTCAAACAAGAGAAATTCAGAGAAAAATGAAATTTCTCTAGTTGTGTTCACAAATTTCTTTGGCTTTGTTTAAAGAAAATTGAAATTTCTCTGACTTTGTTCACAGAGAATTTTTCTACCTTTCTTCACAAATTTATCTGTAAAGAAAGCCTCTGTCTTAGCTTATCCAACAATTCTACTCCAAAATTTATACCTATCAAAACAATTCAACAATTCACACAATAGCCAACTAATCACAAAATTCAAAGACTACTCAGATAGTGAAAGAAATTGAAAATAATATCTTCTAGAACTCAGTATGATCAAAACCACAATTGAAATCAACAGCAAGATGTGTGCAATGGAGATGGAGTTGGAGTGTCCTCTGATTGTGTTAATGGCATTTGCAAATATGAGATTGACCAAAACAAGCTTTCTGTTGGTGGAAGAAAAAAACCAAAACACGAGGATATTGTCACAGAGGCAGGGACTGCATGTGTTTTGAGCGGTGTGGCATCCAATTATGTGTAAAGGCATTTTGCAAATGTGATAATTGTAGTCATTGACTTATAAAAAATACCATTGCTAGAACCATACTTTACTGGTGTCTAACCTTCCAAATAACAAATAAGAAGTTTGCTTTTTCTATTTATTTTCAAAATACCTTCCAAATAACAAATAAGAAGTTTGTTATTTCTATTTATTTTCACATTATTCTGAAGAGGTCCATCCACTTCTGCTAATAGGTGTATTCGAGGAGTCGATTTTTGGGGTTTCGGTCTCATTTGCGCTTGTTGTCTCCCATATGAGAATGGAGAAGTTGGTAGAGAGAGAGAGAGAGAAATGAGATTTGATTTGAGAGAGTAAAATTTCTCTGTGATATATGGGTGTAGGTTGAGGCACCTTAGATGTAGCACTCTGTACTTCCTGCTATAATGGAATTATATTTGACTCTTTGATTATCTTGATTGAGAACCTTCCTAGTTGATGTTTGAGCCTTGGTTGAGGTGTTATCATAGTGGTTAGGTGAAATTGAATGAAAAACTCCAAATTCAAATACTTGTTATTGAGTAGTCTTCACTCTTTTATCATTTTCTCTTCCACACTTTGAATCTTAATACAAGGCTAGAACCATTAGAAAGCTTATTTCCGGGGCTTCAATTTGGACATAAGAACGACCGTAAACAGAGTCTGGACGAGAGAGTTATGCCAGTTTGAAATTAGCGAATTTGTGTTGTGAGCATAGTGCGCTCGAGCGCAACTTTCAACGCTCGAGCGTACTGCGTAGAATCAGGTCTTTAAAAGTCACTTTTTGGGTCAAATCTCTTCATTTTCACTTTCCATTCTTTCTTCTTCCGCAATTTTTGATTTCTCAAGCTTTTTAGGCTTGATTTCATCTATTTCTATACATCTTTGACCCCTAGTTCTATATACCAAAACGTAGAGCTCAACGAGGGCTTCCATTTAATCTTAACGGATCATCATTTTTTCGCCGGTGATTTTTTCGACTTGTTTCCTTCTTGCTTCAAGAGGTAAGACCTATTTCTTAAACTCAATATGAGTTCGGTAGTGTATTTATGGTGTATTTTAAATATATAGATTCCATTGTTCTGTGATCGATTTTTGAAAATTTGTTTTGTAAGTGAGGGTTTGTTCCAAATGGGATCCAAATGGGACTATTAAGCTATGGTTTAGCTACAAAAGTTTATTTTCCATTTACAAAAATGCATATGAGTTTTTTTAAAAGTAAAAAGCCCTAATTTGGAAAAACCCTAAAATATTGATCTTTTGGGAAAATTATTGGATTATTAAATCAAAATGTAAATGAGGGGTTTTCAAATGTTTTCTTGAAAAAGGTTGTGGTTATGAAATTGGAGTTGACATATGTTGAAATGAGCTATTTCTTGCATTAAAATGGATTTTTAAAGAGGAAATGGGTTATGTTTTGTAATGCCTTGAATTAAATACAACAACCCAACCACAATAGTAATTAAAAGACTACATATGAAGAGATAAGCACTTCCATTAATTTTAATTTCTTTTACGAAAGAGCAACACATGCAACTATACGTTCATAAGTCTAACCCTGAATCTATAAGATGTGTTACATGGTGAGGAACAAAACGAAAGATAAACAAATAAGAGAATGCCCTAAAGGCTTACAACTTTCCAAGTTAGTACTTGGTTACGACAAAAATGGATTTAAATCCCAATACATATAAAAGCCCTGGCTTGTACAAAACAATTACACAATTAAACAAAATGAAGCTCTTGCTCCATGTCCTGCCAAGCTATTGCCTTGAAGGAGGCATATCATCTGCACCTGAAATGTTTTTCCTACATAGGGTGAGCCAAAGCCCAGTAGAAATAATTTAGCACAACGTATGAATCTTAACAAAGCTATAAAGGTAAAATGCACATGCAATACTCATGACAAAACATTTTATATCTCTTTCAAATCATGCCATGCCAGGTTTATATTATCATTCACGAAACATTTTTCTTTTTATAGAAAAACCAGTTTGTGAATACAACTTTGTAAATCTCTAGGTACGTGTTTGCTAGTAGGCTATATAAGCACTACTCTTTTGTCATTTTTACCAGCATTAACCAGAAGGCTCGATACCTATCCACACAGGTTTCTGGTCTTTCACAAAGGACATACAGGCCAACTTATCATAGTAACCACACCCCCTACCCAGATTTACCAAGTGTTCACCATTTTCTCAAAACAATGTAATTATCACAAATGTGTAAATGTATGACAATGCTTGATGCAATGGATGAGAAATAGTTTTCATTCTCCTAGTCCTCATGCAATTTCTAGAATAATCATAGTTATCCTCCACCGATAGCCCAAAACAAATATCTCTAAATAGATAAAATAGTTTCCATAAAAATAAACTTTCCAAATTTCGAGATGTGGATGATAATACATAACCAACTCCACCATCTTAATTAATAACAATTAAATTCCATATTTCCGACATCTATATCATTATTTATACAAAATCAACATTTAGGGCAAAACCCCCTCTTCCAAAATCACTTCCAAATTTCGAAACCAACCATGTTGTCATCTCTACACCTCATTCCCAACCCCACAATCATTCCCATGAAACCATTTGAAAACCCCTCTTTTTAGTTTCGAACCCAAAATCCAAGATTTGTTCAAAAGTCCATTTCTTTCATAAGGTGGTTTTATAATAGCTAAGTTAAAACTCATAAAGAGATGCGAAGAATCCCTACCTCAAGCTTAGAAGGATGAAAGAAAAGAACTTAGAAAAACTCAACGTCAACGAAATCACGAACCACTTGGATCAAAGAGAAGCTCTTGACATGATCTACACTTTATCTCAAATGATCAATGTAACGCCCTCAAAATAAACCCATAATTCATACATTCATAATACAAGAAAGAGATATCATATTCCATACATCAGAGTGTTCTTACAGAAAGTATTACATGTTGACAACAAAAGTAAATGCCCCACGGGCTTACAACTTTCCAAATCAACACTTGGATCCATCAAAAGAAGAGTTCTAACTCTTTATACAAAATAAGCCCTTGGCTTGATTTACATGTAATACAAAAAAAATAACAACAAAAGATCTTTCAGCCTTTAAGCCTCCCAAGTTATATCCTTGGAGGTGGCATACCATCTGTACCTGAAAATGATGTCCCATAAAGGGTGAGCCAAAGCCCAGCAGAGATATACTAAACCAAGTATGAGAAATAACTAAAATATTAGTATTCGATAAATGGTTAATACTTGTAAACCAACTTACAACACAACCCAGTTCCATGACAAATACACCTATGTCACATTCCATTTTCCTTTACTTATCCAAATCAAATTCATAAACATGGCTCATTACCTAGCCAAACACTTAAATGAGACTACAACTCATATTAAGACACTTCCATTATCTACAATTCAAATGAGACTACAACTCACATTACAACATTTCAATACTTCAGTTATCTATGTTATGCAAACGTAATTAGGATTTCAGGACTTTCACCCTGGACACTTTGGCCAACTTAGTTATCAATGAAGTCCATCCCCTATCTCATCCCAAACAGGTTTGAGAGTGCATCCCCTATCTCCTCTCAAACCATGGAGTACATCCCCTATCTCCTCCCAAACAAGATACATATGCAATGTATTTAAACAATTCATCATATACAATGATCAATCCAGGCACATGTTCAATGTGTTAATTAAACCGCCATATTCAATGACTTAACCATTTGATTAGTTTCAGTTTTCCCTAATCAACATACAGTGTCTACAACAATCAAGACTATCCTCCACCGATAGCCTAAAGCAGTTATCTCTAGACAGGTAATAAATTTATCAAACAGATAAAATATCAACATATTCATAGGTGAGTGATTTATTTATCCAACTATGCCATTCAATCTCATAATTTCCCAATTTCATAATTTCCAACTCAACTTCATATTTCCCCAAATTAATTATTCAAATTTATTATTCAACATAATTAGGGCATTTTCCCCCTTTTTCAACTATCAATCCTAAGGCTCAATTTCATTAATTTAACAACAATAATTCCATTTTCCAAGGTCTCACGTACACATGGAGTTTAACAATTGAAAACCCCTTTTTTATAACCTTAAAACAAACCCCAACTTTCCCAAAATTAACATAATCCACCATTTATACAAAATGACTAAAATCTATGTTAAAACTCATAAGAAGGAGTAGGGTATCCCTACCTCAAGAGAAGAGACCCAATGGAGAAGATGGAGAAAACTCAAGATGTTCCAACCCCAAAGATTTTCAAATCAAAATGTAGCGCACACCAAGTTCTACCTTTCTTACAAAGAGGCTAGGGTAGGAGACCATTAGAACTAGATAGATTTGTAGAGAGAAGGTATGTAGAGAAAGAGGGAGCAACCGTTCTAGGGTTTGAGTAAAAGAGATGAAGAAAAGTGAAGAAGAAGCTGCTGTTGTGAACTGATATATTCGAGCCTCGCTCGAGCAAAGGAATGGTCGCTCGAGCGACCAGACACAAAGAAACCTCGCTCAAGCGCAGAAAGCCTCGCTCGAGCCAACAATACGAAGCTTCAGGTCTACAACCTAGAAGCACGCTCGAGCGAAGGAAAGCTCGCTCGAGCCAAGAAATGAAACCTTCAGGTCCAAAACTAGACGCAGACGCAAGCTCTAGCGCAAGACTTCTCGCTCGAGCCAACAGACACACCACTCAACTCTCGCTCGAGCGAAGGAACCCTGGTGTAAACAAGCCCGCGGGGGACCTCGCTACAGCTCGGACTCGATTTGTGTCACGGTTCTTAATCTTGAACCAAAGAGTCCAAATCCGGCAAATCGTTTTGAAAACAGATTTTTTGAAAGAAGTGCCAAACATGGACTGCTTTGCCAGATATAGAGTCGCCACCTAAATGTTTTTTAAATGGGAAATTTAGGAAACCCTGACTCGGTGCCAAAGGCCACGTGTCCGTCATCACCAAAGTTGCCTCGGCTCGGGAACTTGGGTACGATTGGGGAAGGTCACTTCGTGAGCACCCCCGCTCGCCCGGTCAAAGACCGGCCTCTACTAACCATGATATCTGATTTTGAAAACATTGTGAGTCCTTATTCCGGTTATTAGCCTAGGTTACTATGTGATGCTCGCAGTAAACAAGTATAGACTGGGCCGCCTGAATTGGAACAAAACATTTCATGTTTGTTTGTTTGCAAATGGTTTGATGGTGCTACCCGCAGGTAGGCTAAGACGTGGATTTGCCACCCTCGGGTGGGCTTAGGAAAACATGATTTTGCCACTATCTGGTGGGCTTAAAACAAACATTTGATGAATTGTCCCAATCCAAGTAACCTAACCTCCACCCACAGGCATTTAAGGCAGTTATATCACATAAGCATATAGCCTCATGATAAGCATGCTATCATGGCAACACTCACACGCATGCAAGGATGCTAAAGCATAAAACTTACTGAGTACTCCAAGTCAAAACAGAAAACCGATTAGAAATCATGCATGATCCTAATTATACAGAATGCCTAATGCAACACATGCAATAATGCAACTATAGCAGGCTCGGCTATTCTAAATATGGCATATGGAATGCTACAACTAACACGTATTCAATTTGGAATTGAAATACAAATGCAGTTTGCATGATGCGCCGAGCCCGGTGCGTGCAAAACAGATGAATGATGCAAACATGCTGTCATACTGTATGCTAATCGAAATATGCCCTATATCTAACCATCATAAGCGGGTAAATAAAAGGGAAGAAAGACGTGGGGTTGGAAGACATACATCGCACTCACGCACACTTATTACAGTATTGCCCTCGCGCAGAGGGTCCGAATAAATAATACAGTTCGAAATGAAAGAATAATACAGTCCGAAATACTACAGTCCGAATAATATACAAATTCCTAATTAATTAACAAATTTAAACTAAGAAAGCTTTAAACTGGCATGCAAGCCAGGGGGGTGCCTCGCTTCTGATGAATGATGTATGCTGGGCTGCCTTGCGCAGAAATCCACTGGGATGCCCAATTTAGCCTCTGTTTGCAATTGTTCTCGAAATGCGCGCCAGACTCCGAAAAGTTGCTGATTCCTTATTTTGCTGCAACAGAGAGCAGGAAAGGGGCATAGCAATGTATTTCACAAATATATGCATGCCTCGATCCTCGTGCCACCAATCACGCATATCGATGCATGATGGCCGAGGAGTCGGATTGCACAACTCAATATAGGGTGCAATGCAGATGAATGCTACAACAAAACCTAACTCCATCATGGGTAATCCGGAGTGTCGGTGACTGGGGAATTGAGACCCGTTCCGTCACTCGGAGTACGAAACGTGCCTCGTTTCCCGTGTCCGGGCTAACTCCTATCCCGAACACGATGCGGTATGCATGATATGCATGAAATGTAGCTAATATGCAACCCTAACATGCACAATGCTATGAAAATGAAATGCCTCGAAATGCGTGCACGCGGGCACGCAAACCGAGGCGATGATCCCAAGGCATGAAATGGCATACGCAATGCAAATGGACTTACACTAACATGAGCGGACCTCAGCCGCACTCACATAAGAGGCCGTCGGATAAAAAGAAGTGCCTCGAAATGCGTGCCCACGGGCGCGCAAACCGAGGCGATGCATACGGAATGCAAAATGACATGAAAATGATATGTAATGATGCTAAAATGAGATGTCTCGAAGTACGTGCCCGCGGGCACGCAAACCGAGAAAATGGCATACGGAATGCAATGATGCGAAAATAGCATACAGAATGCAAAATGGGCTTATACCAACATGAGAAAGCCTCAGCCACTCTCACACGGGAGGCCGTCGGATGAAAATGAGATGCCTCGAAATGCGTGCCCACGGGCACGCAAACCGAGGCGATGGCATACGCAATGCAATGAGACTAAAATGATATACAAAATGCAAAATGGACTTACACTAACCTGAGTGAGCCTCAGCCACACTCACATGAGAAGCCGAAGATGAAAATGGGGTGCCTTGAAATGCGCGCACACGGGTGCGCAAACCGAGGCAATGCGTTTAAGCATGAAATGACATACGGAAGTGATATGCAAACATGCAAATGGATTTTCAGCACTTACAAATGATGCAAAACAGTCCCGAAAAGTGGGGAAATGATACCAAACGCCCGGAATGGTCCCGAAATGCGATAATAAGCACCCGGAATGGCCTATAGCCACACTAAACATGCATAATTGGTACATGACATGAAAAAAAGTAGCAAGGCAGCCCCCAAAATAGCATTTTTCAGTCACAAAAAGGGCTAAATAGCAAGCATGGATAGGGCAACAATAGCATGCAAAAATACGAGCCAAGAGAGGGGTATTGAAGCAAGTGGTGTATGCGATGCTCAAACTGAAAAGTACCCTTCTACAACACTGATGAGGGACCAAAATATGCACATTTACAGTAGATGACATTCCCCAACTCAGTATGCAAACATGGTAAAAATGCTATGCAAGAATGAGGATATATAAGGCTATAACATGAAGTACCCCAAACATTCATCAAACCAACAAAGACCCTCAATGATATATGACAAGAAGGCCAAAATATGGATATTTTCAGTACTGATGATGGCCGAAAACAGAAGCTAGGTAAGCTCAAAAAGGCATGCAAAATGGGGTCAAAGAGAGACATAAAGGCAAGTATAATATGGAGACCCCAAAAAAGATTGATCCCTTCTACAATATTGTAGAGGGACACAAAATAAGCTCACTCACAGTTCATGACATGTTCCAAAACAGACTGCATGTAGGTCAAACAAACCATGCAAGTTTACGGTAAATTGAAGGAATTGTGAAGCAAGTACATGATAGAGAGGCAAAACAGGGTTGAGCCCTTCTTAAATGTTGAAGAGGGGCTCAAAATAGGCCCACTCACAGTTTATGTCATGCTCGAAATCAGATCACTCATAAGCCTAATATTTCATGCCAAAAACAAGGGTAAAACATGGATTCAAAGCAACTTGCACATGGAGCATGAAAACAGGGTTGAGCCCTTCTTCAACATTGAATAGGGGCTCAAAATAAGCACAATATCAGTTCATGAGATGCTCCAACTCAGATCACACATAGGCCAAATATTCAATGCAAAATAATGGCATATAAGAGGATATTGAAAGAAGTGTAAGATGGAGGGCTCAAACAGGGTTGAGCCCTTAAACAATCATCAAGAATAGCTCAAAAGAGGACCACTTTCAGTTAAGGTCAGAGCTCAAAACAGTGAGCAAGTAGGGTAGAAAAATGATACAAAAAAGTGCTAGAAAAGGGGAAATAGTGGCTTACCCTTGAAGACTACACTTTGGTTGCTTCTTGGCTTGAGTTTGTTGCTTCTTAGCCTCTGAAAAACCTTCCCTTGCTGCTGGAATGGAAATGGTGAAGGTAGTGCTTGGTGTTGATGAACAAATGAGGCCAAAACTTAAGGATTTTGGAGGTTTTTGGAGAGGGAGATGTAAGCCAATGCCTATGAGCTCTTAAGGGGAGTTTTTCTAACCCTAATGAAGAAGCTGGCCAGCCACTTATAAAGGCTAAGAAGGGGGTGTAAAAGAGGAGGGAAATGCACCCAAGCTTTCCCTCCCAAAATATCCCCCGGATACAGAGCTCTTCTGGGGAAACAGCTATACAGCTGTAAAGTATGCACTGAGAGGATGCAGGCCGGCTAGCCACCTTTATTGGAGGTGGCCGGCCGGCCACCCCCCATAGCCGGCCGGCCAAGGGCAAAAATGGAAAGTTAGAATTGCTGGTCGAGCTCTACATATTAGTGTCCTCTCATGCCTCCTCTTTAAGGCCCTGTGGTTGGAAATTGGCAACTCTGAACCAGGAGAAACAACAATTCACTTTTCAAAGAGGGTCAAAAATGAAAATAAGAATTACTGGCCGGCCATGGGTTTTTAGTGTCCTCCCATGTGTGTACAACACGAATATGTGGTTTTGGCTCGAAGAAAAAGGCCCTAGGGTGGTCAACATTAGCCCGGAAGTGAGAAAAACGGTCGCCGGGGGGCGCCGGAAGAGCATAACAGGTTACTTGGACAATTGCTAGCCTCCCACCCTCCAGTGATCTTCCTGATGATAAAACAGAGGTACCTGCCAAAAATGAACAAAAACCGATGCAAAACGAATGCTCGGGGGCCAAACCGCGAGGTTCGGGGCCCGAAAACCGGCTGTAAGCACCGAAAGTGGCATTCAGCCACGAAGTGGGTATCTAAGACCCCAGTGTGCCTCGTTATGATAAAACAGAGGTACCTGCCAAAAATGAACAAAAACCGATGCAAAACAAATGCTCGGGGGCCAAACCGCGAGGTTCGGGGCCCGAAAACCGGCTGTAAGCACCGAAAGTGGCATTCAGCCACGAAGTGGGTATATAAGACCCCAGTGTGCCTCGTTATGAAGTAAATGAGATGCATGCCAAAAACCGGAGGAATCGGAGATGGTTGGGTGGTCCCGAACCGAGGCACACGGCCTGACGGCTCCGAAAACCGGGAACCGGGCTCCGAAATGGGCAAAATGGCCTACGGCCACGAAACGTAGCCCACGGCCACTGAGAGATGATCTGCTAGACCTCTCCCTTCCTGCAGGAAATAAAACAGAGAAAACCGAGTCCGGTTCGCAAACCGAGGCAAGGCACAAAAGAGAGTTCGGAAGTCCGGAGGCAGGGCGCACGGCCGCGACTCTGAGACTTCTGAACAAGCACAAAATGCAACATCACCGAGCGCTCAATCGGTGACGTCTAAGTCTTAAGGTCGGTCAAAAATGGGGTGTCTACACCTAGCTCGAGCGAAGGAACTAAAACACAGAGCTCACTCGAGCGACAAAAGCCTCGCTCGAGCGAAGACACCAAAATCTGGCAACAACCATTTGTTTCAAAACACACCCAACCTGTTACAAACCTGCCCAACACATCCCAAAACTCAAATACAAGGAATTAAAGGACGGAAATGAAACATATACAACAACCGACATCCACAGAACTGAGTTCGAAATACAACAACCAATGGAGGAAAAACCGGGATCGCTATAATCAAGGTGAGAAGACACCTCTAGGTGAGTAGGTCTAAGGATTTAAGTGAGAAAAAGTGAATGTTGAAAGAGAGAGAGAGAGAGAGAGAGAGAGAGAGACTTTGGGTCTATTTATAGTGACTATGTATTAATAGAATAGTAACTCTAAGGTTAAATAAAAAGAAGAAGTCAAAAATCCCCAAAAAGTAGGGTCCAAGCTGAACAAAATCTAGAAAATGAGCCACAGGGGTCGACCTCTTCAACAATGGTGTCGACCTTCAAGAAGAAAAGCTGAGACACTTAAGTTTGGCAGCAGCCAAAGTGTCGACCCTAGTACCCAGGTGTCGATACTAAATTTCAGTAGGCAATCCCAGATTTTGCAATAAACAAGGGTCAACACCTCCCAGACTGGTGTCGACTCCAAAGGCCAACAAGAAAAGGCAGGTGTTAACACCACCAAGGGCTGGTGTCGACACTAAATTTCAGTAGCGATCTAAGAACACAGTAGCTAGATAGTGTCGACACCTCTAAGGCTGGTGTCGACCCTAGGAGCAGAAGAAGGCAAGGAATATAAGGCAATGTCGACACCAACAAGGAAGGTGTCGACCCTTGAAACCAAAACCAAACATGAAGAGAAAGGAACGACCATCACGAATATGGTTTCCCGGATTCAAAAGTAATAAATGGTTCGGGTCTAAATCAGGATCGCTATATGCTCAAAAATGTAAATGTTGAGATTATAAAGATGAAATGGAATAAACGTTGAGAAATGTGAAATTGAAATGATGATTAATGATGATGGTGGAGTTTGACATGTATTATTACTCCCATTTAAGATTTTGGAAAAGTGTATCTTTAATAAATTTTATTTATCTATTTAGAAATATTTGTTTTGGGCTATCGGTAGAGAATAGCTATGATTGTTGTAGAAATTGCATGTGAACTAGGCAAACTGGACTATTTATAAATTATGCATATCATGGAGCGTGTAGCAGATTTTAGAAATTGAAATTGTATGTTTTGGAAAGAGATTTTGGAAATTCTTGTGTTATGTTTTTAGAGCATTTGTTTCATTTTGAAAATCATATTTTGGACCACATGTATTGTGCTACTTGGAAAGGGTAAATAAAATGGTAAATCTGAGAAATGGTTGTTGTTACATCAAACAAGTTGGCCTGTATATCCAGGGTAAAAGTCCCGAAAACTGTGCGTATACATGGGTGCCTATCCCCGCGGATGAAATTTTTGTAAAATGGCAATGGTAGTACTTGTATAGCCTACGTTTACATGCGTATCGTTTGATAGTTTTCTGTGGACGAAATTTCCGTGAAAAGTTGTATTGGTTTTGGAGATTTACCCACTTTATTTATTATCATTTTGGTTTTGAAAAGAAATGATTTTAAAACAGTTTTAGTAATGTATTTGCTATTGGTTAACGGTGTATTTGTATTGGAATTGACAATGAAATTTCTAATTGGTATTGAGATACCTGGATTGACTTGTGGAAATGGATTTTATATCAAACTAATATATTGAATTTAGAAAATGTTTTGAATAAATGAAAGGTTTTGAAAACTGGGAAGATAGGGTTTTTATTGAGAAAGCAAGTGAATTTGAGAATGCATTGAGCATATTATATATGTATGTATTGCATTCAAGATCATTTACACTGGTATAGCATATTTAGTTTTTGAAATATTTCCTACTGGGCTTTATGCTCACCCTACATGGTTGGAAATATTTTTCAGGTATGCTTATGCGGATGTGGACTGAGACGTTGAAGTTGTGTTTGGAACCATGTATGGTGGTTCTTTTATTTGTCGACCAAGGGCCATTTATGTATTTGTTGGCCATGTGCCATTTATGTATTTGTATATGATGTAAGCCTTTAGGTGTCTTAATTTGATTATAACATCTTTGTATGTTTTAGTTACAAGGCATCCATTCAACTTAGATGTTGTATCTAAGAATGTATAAAATTGGAATAACACATGTACTGTGTTGTGTCTATATTTTATACATCTGCATGAGTGTTGTTAGTTATTGTTTATCGTTGGGTGGTTTACTCACGTGGGTCAGACCTCGTAAATCAGAGGCGTGACAATTTGGTATCAGAGCTAACCGGGTTTGAAAACCTTGAGCTCACGGGAAATGGTTAGCCATAATGGGTTTATCATGCCCAGTGAGGACATTTGTATGTTGTGTGCTAAATGATACCATGCTTATGTGTTGCATTTTATGTGGGCATGGTGTTGAGACTCATTAATATTATTCGATGCCTAGTTGACTAACTTGGAGGTCTTATTGGAAACGTGCTTGATCAACGTTGTTTCTAATGAGAAATCTAAGCGAGTACTCGAACGAATTATTATCTTTGTAGACTTGGCGCGATTACGTGTTACGTGTTATATGGTAGATGGTATGTAAATTCATTGGAGTCTCAATGGGGTTGTTTGAGTAATTGTTATGTGATTGTGTTGTGTTGTGTTAGTATTTTGGAAAAAGGTGTCCGTGTTATGTATCCTAAGTTGTGTGTTTCCCTCCTTATAGAAACGTTTTGGATTGAGTAGTGGACTCAGAGTGGGCACCTCGGTGAGTGCTACACTGGTGATATGTTGTGTATTAGCATAAGTTGTGAATTGGTGTTGTAACCTAAAGGTTAGTGTTAAACTTATTTATTTTGATGATTTATTTAATTATGTTTTTAATTTATTTGGAAGAGAAAAATAGAATCAAAATTTATTTTGATAATTTATTTGAAAAAGAAAAATATAATCCAAAATTTATTTTGATGATTTATTTAATTATGTTTTAATTTATTTGAAAGAGAAAAATAGAATCAAAATTTATTTTGTCCCATTATTTCTCACCTAGACTTTTATCCTAAATATTGTCTGAATGTATTTAATATTTGCTTAAATCAGGAGTTCATTTCAACCCAAAAATAATGCCCAAACCAGAGGTTTAAACAGCCCAAAACAAATGTTCAAACAGCCCAGCACAGCAGCAGGCCAAAAGATTCAAGTGGAAGATATTCAAATTAGTAATGATAGAGTACAACGGCTATAAACGGCTATAAGTTTCATTATATATACCAAAGCCTCTAATGTAAACAAGTTACAAAAAAAAAAAAACCAGAAAATATTCTTTAATCTATAATCACTTACATCTATTCTCTGAAAAATTCTCTGAGAAGTGTTCTTCAATTTTTGTTTACATTCTCTTTTAGAAATTATATACTGAGACATATAGTTTTAAGCCCATCTTTCCTGTGTGAGGTTTACAAAAAAACCAGAGCTTCATTTTTATATCTATCTTTGAGAGATAATTCTTGTAGTTTTCTGTGAAAGCAAAAACACATTCTTTTCAACTTTGTAAGAGTGTAGTACACTCAATGTTCTTGACTTAGAAAGTCTGTGTAAAATCCATAGAGGATTGCTCCATCTGTGAAAAGGTTGCTAGCACCCTGTGAAGCTAGAGAATAGTGAAAAATCTCAAGTGAAGCTTGAGAAGTGGACATAGGCCGAGTTGAAGCCGAACCACTATAAATTTTTTTGCCTCTCTCTCCCTTATCTCTTTATTTTATTTAAATTGCCATAGTTATATTTCATATTTTTGTTGTGCTAAAATCATTAATAGACATAGTTGTTAGAACACTTGTTTTAATTATTTTTATTTCATTAATTATATTTATCTATTGTGCTAGTCATAATTTTTATTAGGGTATTATTATTTTTATTTGTAAAAACCTAATTCACCCCCCTCTTAAGTTGTCTTTTGGGTAACAATTGGTATCAAAGCCTAGACTCTTGTTTTAGATTTAACCATTTGGGAGTTTCGATCAATGGCAACCTTAGCTGAAGGACAAGCCACAAATATGCCACCATTGTTTAACGGAAACAACTATAGTCATTGGAAGAATAAGATGACCCTATACCTACAAGCCAATGATTATGCCATGTGGATTATTGTCACCAAAGGTCCAAAAATTCCTACCAAATTAGTAGACAATATTAGTGTACCTAAAACTGAAGATGAATGTGATGAGAGTGATCATAAATTATTGCAAGCCAATGCTAAAGCCAAACTCACCCTTGTTTGTGGATTAGACCCTAAGGAGTATAATAGAATTTCAAGTTGTGATTCGGCAAAAGAAATTTGGAACAAACTTGAGGTAACGTATGAAGGTTGTGGGGAAGTGGGTTGGAAATACTTTTTGGATCCAATAGGACACTCGAGATCCTCAGCTAATAACTTGAAAAGGAATGAACACTTCGGTCGGGGGTGCCGAAATTAGCACTCCGACGGATAAGTCAGTGTATACTCTCTTGATTACTTGTATCTTAAGTTAAGCATACTAGTTCTCACATACCTCTCTCTGGTTGATATTCTTCTATTTATATCTTCCCTTGGGCCCAGGGTCGGGCCACCTTTAATCCACCGTGTAACTACTTACTCGGCTCCTTTTGTTGCAAATCACTCTTCACTCGGCTCCTCGCTCAACTGGCTATGTGGTCGATTAGGATACTTCTGAATTTGTATAAGATGGGGCCGAATACAATGTATATATCTCGATTCTCTAAGTTCACTTATTCGGCCTCTTTGCATCCCCTAACACTTGGCCCTCACAATTGCCCCCCAAACACTCCACTAGCATCAGTTAACTGGCGTGTTTGGTTTCGAACTCGAAAAGTCAGAGCCGAAATTCGGCGGCTAATCCTCATTCCAACGCGAATGTCAGAGCTCACATGCTTTTCGGTCATCATTACAACTTCCCGCCCCTTCATACGCTTCTTCCATTTATTGTGATTTAAAATTTTGTTGTCTTTTCAAGTGCATACACATTTTTTGAATACTTGAAGCTCTTGGTGTGCCTTCCGATTCACCTCTGCAACCTCCTTTTATTCCTCATTGTCTCCTCCGCCTCTTGTAAGTTTTCTTCCTCTCTATTTCGAATCCATTTTCCTGGTTTATTTTTAGTTTAGCATATTCCATAGATTGACGAAAATAGCAAAGCATTTAAAAGACCTCCTTTCTGCGGATCGAGCCTCTGGCTTTCGACGCCATTTTTCCATTCTTGATGACGTTGCGGAGTCCGTTTCCCCCTTCACTTATTTCTCAGGGCCATCCTTCGCCATTGGGGTCTAATCCCTTCCCAACCTAATGTGAATTTTTTTCGAATCATAATGAGGATTATAGAGTTAAATCGTCACCTTAGGATTAATCTCGGCATACCTGCTATTCGGCATTGTTATGCCTTGGCCAAGTCTTCTGGCCGACATGGGCGCTATTTCCTTAGGGCCAAGGACATTGACCATCAATTAGTGACTATGCTTTCCAGCTCTGGCAAGCGAGTTGATGATGTTATGGTCGTTGTCCGAGGTAACTGGGAATTCAGCGAAGGCGAAGACTGCCTAGATCCTATTCCTAGACGAAGAGGCGAACCAGGTGGCCATATAGCTCCTTGCGTTTATCTTTCTCATATTTACTCGGCTTTATTTTTGTGGTCTTATGGTTTTATTTGGCAGGAAATGATTTCAAGAAAGTTTTGGTTTCAACCAACGACGCCGTTCTTGCGGAAATTAAAGTCGCGCTCCAATACTTTGGCCGTCCAAGCTTTCAGAAACAAGGGAGGGCGGCCCACATTCTTTTTCGATACGAGCCGATGTATACGACGTTTTCTGCAACAGAAAATATCCCAGTTCTGAGGGGCGAAGAGTCTCTTACGGCCCTTATCTTAACCAACTTCAAAAACTTGAGGCAAGTTGGTTTGGAGGCATCCGATTCGGAGCAGGCGGAGGTAGCCGAGGAGGTTGCTAAGGAATCAAGCCAGTCTGAAGTCGAAGTAGACGAGGCTTTGAAGTTGGCCTTTGAGGAAGCCGGCCTCAATTCATCCAACCCTCCGTCCACCTTAGGCCGAGGGGACGCTTCCTTCGAAGACATCTTTACAGATTTAGGAGACCTTCCCGGCGCGTATCCTGAGGACATGGCTGGGTTGTCACTCACGCAACTTGCCAAGAAGAAAAATGCCGAAAGAATGGCCGCCCAGCGGAGACTCGAGGCCATCCGATCGGAAATTCCACCTGCTGCCGATGCTGAGCCCTCCCTACCTGTCGAAGAAGAGATGGCTCAAACAGAAAAGGCCAAGACGGAGCTGATAGAGCAGGCGGATCAGGAGGCTCAGCAAAGAGGAGAGAAACGCCCCGCCGAGAAAGAAGCCGAGTCCGCTGAAGAGCAAGTTGATAAACGGCTGCGCACTGAGGAATCGGATTTGGTTGTTCCGTTCACTGTTCAACCAAGGATAAGAAACATGCCGATTTCCTGTGACGCGTCGGCTTTAAAAGACCCGGCTGTGGCCTTGAGCATGGCCTCTTCGATCTCCCTGCCGGTTGACAGAGCCGTATTTCGGGCCGAGCCAGATCTACTGTCGATCGCATTAGCCGCTCAGTCGGCCTTATTGGTACATTCTTTATATGCAGTCTTTCGCCTAAATACATATATTTTTATTATTATTCAACTCTATTTCCTTATTTTGCAGACGGTGGGCAAGATAGCCGAAATAGGCCGCCGTCAACATGACGCTATAGAATAGATCGCTTTCCTGAAAACCGAAGTTGAAAGTGAAAAGAGCAAGGCTGTGGAAGCCTCTCAAAGAGCCGATTTCGAAGCGGTGAAAGCGGCTAAGGAACGTGCAAGGGCCGACTTTGAGGCCGAGAGCGCGAGGAATTCCGACCAGCTAAGGCTGGCTGCCAAAGACAGGGCAAAAGCAAGTGAGGACGCGCTCTAGCTAGCCAAGGAAGTGATTGCCAAGCTGGAAGCTGACTTGGAAAAATCGAAGAAAGTGAAGGAAAAAGCCGACTCCGAGGTTTCCAAAGCGTTCCAGGCTGGACCGGAAGCCGCCTTGGAGAGCTATGCGGAGGAAGTGCCCAAATTCAAGAACCGGGGCTTCAAACACGGCTGACTCAAAGCCCTTGTTGCTGCGAATGTGACATTGGCCCAGCCGATTCCATTCGAGCAAGTGGACGTTGAGCCGCTGGAGTCTGACCCTGAGGATTGACTAGGGTGACATTTTAATTTTTGCTAGGCATCTTCCATGCAAGGTTGTAGCTTTTTGTTTAATAATTTCTGTTAGTTTAAGGTAGTTTTCATATGTAAAATGGCTACTATCTGTACTCAATTTATTAATGAAAATTCCCTTTACTTGAAAATTTCCTTTGTTCTTCGCTATTATTTGTGCTGAATTTTTGCTATTGATGAATAGTGTTACTTTTACTACTGTGAATAAAATAACTGTTGTCTACTGTGCTTGCTAGCTATCAATCCAATAGGATGTAGGATTATGAGACGAGTGAATTAAACATCCGTGAACACCTGTCGATTGGATAACAATATCTAGGCAATTTAGTAACTTTATCCGAACAAGTGAATCCGCTCAAGACGTCGTCGTCTGGCCGATTAGATTCATAAATCTGCCTTTGCCCCAGCCAATGTATGAACCGGAACACCGAATACTATTAGTTCATGGAGTGAATGTGGCACGAGTAGATCGGCGCCGGGTTTAGATATTTGGCCGATTATATTAATAAATCTGCCCTTGCCCCAGCCAATGAACTAGAACGCCGAATACTGTCAATTCATGGAGTGGCTGTGGCACGAGTAGATCGGCGCCGAGCTTAGATATTTGGCTAATTAGATTAATAAATCTTCCCTTGCACCAGCTAATGTATGAACTGGAACGCCGAATACTGTCAGTTCATGGAGTGGCTGTGGCACAAGTAGATCGGCGCCGGGCTTTTGAAGTTTAGCATTAATGAGATCGCCTCGGGGGTGCCACACCCGTTAGGAATAAATGGGGTGTGCTCAAGCTCAATTTAAACCAGTCTGTTGAGGAAGGCTAGATAAGTGCAAATGTCAAATAGACTATTCTTCAACAGCAGAGGAGAAGGGAAGACATTGGCTGAGCTGGATACAGAGATGAATCAAAGTGGCGATCCTATGTGCAAGGGAAGTAGGACGTCGAGGGAGCGAGAAAACGTCAGTCCCCATGTCGTCGAAGTAGGTCACCCAGAAGGGAAAAACAGCAGCAGGGCAACTCCCCTCGACCGCGACTGAGAGGTGAATCCGATGCGACACCGCGACCGTTGAGTTTTGCAGTTTTTGTGGGGAATAAACCGATGACGGAAGCAGATTCAATTGTTCACGACCCAGGTGTGGCAGTCGAGTTCGCTCAACAGATTTTTCCACCAAAAGTCCAGCAGTCGATGGTCGGTCGACAGGATTTCGAAGTGTTTTGGGAGGGCATCCATGGAGTAGTGAAAGGACTATATACCGCCTATGAAATCGGCAAGCGTCTACGTGCCGCGCGGTTGGAGATAGAACAGAAGAGTGAACGAATTTGGAACTTGGAAGCTCGCGCGGAGAAGGCTGAACGTGAGCTAAAAAAGGCCAAAACTGCCGAGCCGCGCACGACCGGCCAATCGAACCAGGTCATGGAGGAAAGGGTGACTCAGCGCCTTATAAGTCACGCGATTGTCGATCGCGACACGGCAAGCATGTTTGCAATAGAATCTGCAAAGGGCCGGGCTTATGAACAAGGCTTCCATGTGGGCCGAAAAGTTGGGATTGAGAAGACCAAGGAAAAGCTCGCCGAGGAGGTTTGCCGATGTGAAAACCGTGGATTTAAACACGAGTGGATCAAGGCTCTCCAGGCCGTAGAGTCTCTCCGGGTAGCAGGCGTTGATTCGGCGTCGCTATTATACCAGAGTCATCATTTTCCTTTTGTGACCTTCGAAGTCGAGAAGAGTGATGACGAGGGGGACGCCGAATAAAGTTAAACATATTGTAGCGCCCTAACATAAATTGGGGGCGAATTATGTATTATCGATTAATTCAATAAAACATACTATCTTACATGTTTGCATGTTATTTTAGCTTATGTTGCACGTTGTTTTAGTTTATGTTTACACATGTTTTAGTTTATGTTCAAACATGTTAAGAATCTTCCATCCTTCAACTGAGTTGATACTTGTTGATTATTCATGAAAAGCGTGCCGAAGCTGGATGCCCACTCGATTCTACACGAGTGGGGCTCCGAATTTGGAGGCTTTTTATCATGGCCAATCGTGATATCCACGAAGGGCGCTCCGAATCCGGAAGCTTATTCAGCCCAAACGTGTCATTCACGGATGGGGCTTCGAATTCGGAGGCTTTTTACTTGGCCAATCGTGACATCCACGAACGGCGCTCCGAATCCGGAGGCTTATTCGGCCCAAACGTGTCATTCACGAATAGGGCTCCGAATCCGGAGGCTTGGCCAATCGTGACATCCACGAAGGGCGCTCCGAATCCGGAGGCTTATTCGGCCCAAATGTGTGATTCACGGATGGGGCTCTGAATCCGGAGGCTTTTTACTTGGCCAATCATGACATCCACGAAGGACGCTCCGAATCCGGAGGCTTATTCGGCTAAAACGTGTCATTCATGGATGGGGCTCCGAATTCGGAGGCTTTTTACTTGGTCAATGGTGACATCCACGAAGGGTGCTCCGAATCCGGAGGCTTATTCGGCCCAAATGTGTCATTCACGGATGGGGCTCCGAATCCAGAGGCTTGGCCAATCGTGACATCCACGAAGGGCGCTCCGAATCTGAAGGCTTATTCGGCCCAAACGTGTCATTCACGGATGGAGCTCCGAATCCAGAGGCTTTTTACTTGGCCAATCGTGACATCCACGAAGGGCGCTCCGAATCCGGAGGCTTATTCGGCCCAAACGTGTCATTCACAGATGGGGCTCCGAATTCGGAGGCTTTTTACTTGGCCAATTGTGACATCCATGAAGGGCGCTCTGAATCCGGAGGCTTATTCGGCCCAAACGTGTCATTCACGGATAGGGCTCCGAATTCTGAGGCTTTTTACTTGGCCAATCGTGACATCCATGAAGGGCGCTCCGAATCCGGAGGCTTTTTACTTGGCCAATCATGACATCCACGAAGGGCGCTCCGAATCCGGAGGTTTATTCGGCCCAAACGTATCATTCACAGATGGGGCTTCGAATTCAGAGGCTTTTTACTTGGCCAATCGTGACATCCACGAAGGGCGCTCCGAATCTGGAGGCTTATTCGGCCCAAACGTGTCATTCACGGATGGAGCTCCAAATCCGGAGGCTTTTTACTTGGCCAATCGTGGCATCCACGAAGGGCGCTCCGAATCCGGAGGCTTATTCTGCCCAAACATGTGATTCACGGATGGGGCTCCGAATCCGGAGGCTTTTTACTTGGCCAATCGTGACATCCACGAAGGGCGCTCCGAATCCGGAGGCTTATTCGGCCCAAACGTGTCATTCAATGATGGGGCTCCGAATTCGAAAGCTTTTTTGGCCAATCGTGACATCTACGAAAGGTGCTCCGAATTCGGAAGCTTATTCAACCCAAATGTGTCATTCACGGATGGGGCTCCGAATCCGGAGGCTTGGCCAATCGTGACATCCACAAAGGGCGCTCCGAACCCGAAGGCTTATTTGGCCCAAACGTGTCATTCACGGATGGAGCTCCGAATCCGAAGGCTTTTTACTTGTCCAATCGTGACATCCACGAAGGGCGCTCCGAATCTGGAGGCTTATTCGGCCCAAACGTGTCATTCACAGATGGGGCTCCGAATTCGGAGGCTTTTTACTTGGCCAATCGTGACATCCATGAAGGGCGCTCCGAATCTGGAGGCTTATTCGGCCAAAACGTGTCATTCACGGATAGGGCTACGAATTCGAAGGTTTTTTACTTGGCCAATCGTGACATCCACGAAGGGCGCTTCGAATCCGGAGGCTTATTCGGCCCAAACGTGTCATTCACGGATAGGGCTCCAAATTCGGAGGCTTTTTACTTGGCCAATCATGACATCCACAAAGGGCGCTCCGAATCCGGAGGCTTATTCGGCCCAAACGTGTGATCCACGGATGGGGCTCCGAATTCGGAGGCTTTTTACTTGGCCAATCGTGACATCCACGAAGGGCGCTCCGAATCCGGAGGCTTATTCGGTCCAAACGTGTCATTCACGGATGGGGCTCCGAATTTGGAGGCTTTTTATTTCGAACTACAATTCCATATAGTGAGATAAGAAGTCTTGCATTATGAAAGTGAAAGTTGTACCCAGCGAATACACAAAACAAGTCATACCCTACATGTCGGGTTAATGATAGAATTTATGCAAGTGCGTGGAATTCCAAGGACGTGGCAGACTCTTCCCAGACATGTCTTTGAGCCGATATGCCCCTGTGCTCGCAATTAAATCGATCTGATAGAGGCCGTCCTAGTTAGGACCCAGTTTTCCGTCAGCCGGATTCTTGGCAGCCAGAAGTAATTTCTTCAAGACCAATTCTTCTGGTGCATAGCGGCGTAGCTGGACATGTTGATTATATGATTTAGCGAGCTGTTGCTGGTACCGTGCCATGGATGCAAGGGAACGGTCTCGTCGTTCTGCAGTTAGAGTCAAATCTAAGGCCAACATCATGTCATTTCGGCCCATATCAAAAACTTTTGATTTCAAGGTTGGGAGGCCGATCTCCAGGGGGATGATTGCCTGGGTCCCAAAGCATACAGCAAACGGCGTTTCCCTAGTGGATCACCTCGGCGTAGTGCGATGTGCCCACAGCGCACTCAGCAATTCTTCGACCCATCTGCCTTTAGCTTTCTCCAGCCTCTTCTTGATGCCGTCCAAGACGGATTTGTTAGAAGCTTTGGCTTGACCATTGCTTTAAGGGTAAGCCGGCGTAGAGAAATAAGGCCGGATACCATACTTGCTGCACAGCTCCCGGTAGACGCCACAATCAAACTGGGTGTCGTTGTCTGAAATAAGTGCTCTTGGAATATCGAATCATGTTATGATATTTCTCCATACAAAGCGCTTAACATCAGCATCTCGAATGTGCGTTAGTGCCTCCGCTTCGACCCATTTTGTGAAGTAATCTGTCGCGACAATCAAGTATCGCTTGTTCCCTAGGGCCCGTGGCAATGGTTCGACAATATCAAGTCCCCATTAGGCGAACGGCCAACGACTGGTGATAGAGCTCAACTCTTCAGCTGGCAAATGGATTAAAAGGGAAAACTTCTGACACCGCTCACATTTCTTAACGTAATTCTCGGCATCAGCTCTCATTGTCGGCCAATAATACCCTTGTGTCACAGCTCGATGAGCCAAAGAGCGCCCGTTGGAATGGGCACCACAACTTCCCTCATGTATTTCAGTCAGGAGTTCTTCGACCTTATCCGGATGAACGCATTCTAGATATGGACCGGAAAGGGATTTTTTGTAGAGCTTTCCTTGTGGATCCAAGTAATATTGCAGGGCTTTGTTTC